>OMOT01080819.1:0-19370 GCA_900312575.1 Acanthochaenus luetkenii
GACAGATTATGTCTCTGTGCTGCTCCATCGTTGGCTTTAGCCAAAGAATGAAGCAGGGAGCTAGTTACTCTGAACATCAATGCCCCGAAACAGGGTAACCAGTTTTTGTTGGGGTGATGGAACAGGGATGGATGGATATTTAGGTGGGAGAATAGATGGATGGCAGATGGATATAGATGGGTGTGTGTCATTCAACTCGTGCCTCAGTGACGATAGATGAATTTCATTTCTACTTAGTGACGTTGTTCCTCTTTATCTTTTATATACTAAATCCTCACTCGCCATTGTTGGTATTCTGTGGTTCTTCACTTCTTCATTATCTGAAGCAGATTGCCATCTTTACTTGCCCCGGTGGCCTAATGATCGCAGGCATAGCAACAGCACTCATAGAGGCTCAATTCTTTTATAAAAGTGGAGAAGTTATTGATATCGCCCCTAATGTAGTGGGCAAGGGGATGATGTGTGTATTCACCTGTGAATTTAAATAAGGCCTCAACAGTAAGTAATTGCTACTGTGTGATTCATGCCAGCATCATGCATTTGGCTGACAACACTAAAATGCATTTGATTTAGCCTCACTTAGCGCGGAACACAGTGTGTTGTACCTTGAGGATTTACACTGCTCATTTCTCCAGCCGCCAGTTCCTAGTTATTTACTGCACCTCGCTGGGTGTGTCGGTGATGACAGAGGGGATATCGTACGTTTTTTTGGTATCAGTTTATTTCATACGTGTCCAGCATCCAAGTGGAGATTTAGTGGTTTGAATGTGTACAGCACAGATATAGGAAATTCTAAATCTCTTAACTGTCTCTGAGGTTTTCACCCTAATTGCAGGTCTCAGACAAGTGTTTAGTGCTTAAGTTTACTTTGCAATACGTTTAACTCAGTCCAAGCACATTATGGTCCTGTAGCTCACCCAAACAAGACAACGAGCTTTAACTCCCCATCCTCAGACATGAAGCTGGGCAGGAATGTGGCTCGAACCTTCCTAGATTACTACAAACTCAACAACCTTGTCAATGACAACAGACCAACTCACATTCAAAGGTAAAGGAGCTAAGGAATCATATTTGACAAATGGCGTTATAAATATGACATTATATTAAACCCAAATATGATATGTTTCCAGTGCCTTTCATGTTCACATCAATCAATTAATAAAGAATGTCATTTGGTTTTGTTATTTGCTGAACATTATGTTACTGTTTGATCATCTAAATAAGTCAATCATGTTTGTACGTGTCTGTCACCAGTTCTGAAGTGTCGTCCCAGACAGGCAGTGGTAACAGAAAGGGCAATGGTGCTGACAGAGAGACAGCGGACAGAGAGAGGGAGAAGAAGAGCCACGGCGTCAGACACTAGAAGACAGACAGACAGACACAGCCTGAACATGTGTACAATGCAGAGCACCATAACTGGACGGCCCTTCACACTCCATCGCCATTAGAAGCCCCACATCTCCCTGGCTATAACGACTTGTTTTCACATTTCACACTTATAACAGGAATGACTGGTACTCACAGGACTATAATCAGACCAAGTTGGTCCAATGTTATTGTTAAGTGGTTTTATGTATAAAACTGAGGGCAGGAAGAGTCACTAACCCATTTGAGCTCCATTTGAGCTCCATTTGAGCTCCATTTTTCACTGAGATGTGCGTCTTCCATCCTAGTATCCTTATACTTAGATGGAGATTAACTTGTTTACATAGATGTAAATACATGTTTGCACCTTGGCTGTTATTAACTTATGGTATTATTGTCTCTGTTGGTATTTAACATAGATGTGCTTGTGTGTAGTGTAGTGTATGATGTAGTGTACTATGTATATGATGCGATGTAAAGCCCTTTGAGACATGCTTGTATAAAATGGCTTTATAAATAAAACATGATTGATTGATTATTTGCTGTTAAATGCTTTAACATAACATTGTACCTGTCTCTCTCATATAGCAATACTTGAAGCTTAAAGATGGCTTGTATAAAAGAGACATTTTGATACAGTCAGTTTACATTTGTAGCTCCATTCATTTTGTTTATTGAGAATACGCTGTTTGAATGAATATGTGAATGTTGTAACTAAGAATGCTTCTGTCATGGCCCTTTCATACAACATGGAATTAAATAAAGTGCTTATACCCATTTTCTACTTTATGCTCGCGTGTGTTTGTGCGAGAGAGAGAGCGAGAGCTTTGATTGGCTACTTCCTGGTCACATGATTCCGCATCCGCGCGGTCTTCCTGTTTGGCAGAGCTATGACAACGAAGTTTGAAAACGGGAGGAATGGCCCCGGTGAAGAAGAAGAAGCAGCTTCCCTTCTCCAAAGTGCATCAGAAATGTCTTAAATGTACCGTGTACTTGGACATACAGGCGGTAAGTGCGTCATTATGCTGTCGTTTACTTTGAGAAGTTAACCTGTTAGCTAGCTAGCGAGCTAACTTAGCTAGCGTGCGTCTTCCTGTCAAAACTGTTAACGTTAGCAAACTTTTCACAACTTAAAGTTATCCCTGATAAAGTATTATTATTATTTGTTTCTAGTAATATATGTCTACATCAATGCACATGGCAATCCTATATTAATTGTTGAATAGCTAACTATACTTAACAGAAGTGTGTTTTGCTCAACATCCTGGAATGTATATATTGAGAGTATATAGAGTGTATTTACGCATAACGTTATAAAATGACGCCGAAATACAGAAAGAGAGGAGAAAAGGTTAGAGAAACACCCCTGGGGGCTTATAAAACATGTCACCTGAATAAGAAACAACCACACTGTCTGTGCAGGTCACATGTCCAGGAGTGCAGCTGCCCCGGCGGGAGGACATCTACCTCAGTGTGCGCGTCATGGGTCAGTACAGGAAGACTCACTGTGTGCCTCCTGCCTTCCCTCTGCTCTTCCACCACAAAATGGTCTTTGCCAAGGTGAGAATAACAAGGATGTGTCACAGGATGATGTGCCGCCTCCCCGACCGGGGCACAAGCTGTGGTGGGAGGGTAACTGTTTGTATTTATTTACAATAAAGGGATGCATATCGTACTTTCTCTTAACAAGGGCTTGCCTTCCCCTCACACACCGATCCTCAAGTCCCCATCCCCGTGTCTCCTTTCTCTTTAATTCTGTCTATTTGAACACCTGTACACTTGTACACACATTCACACATGGGAGCTGCACGGTAGAACCACAGTCGTCTACTGTTGGCCCCTGAGAAACTCCACGAGAGCAGCTGGGTTGTTTATCCCACTCTAGTAGTAGCTGTGGAAGGAAGGGAGAATCTTACTGGTTCCTTCGCCCCAATATAGATTTGGATTCGAACCGGCAACCTTCCAGTTGCGAACCCTGCTGCCCCCAACACCTGGTGGAAAGGGACTTCCTTTCCCTGAGGAATGTAACACACATAGAGAATGGTGGAATCAGAAACCAGTCTGTCTGTCTCATCTTGTTATAAGCATTGATTTGCTTTGTGTGTACTCCGTCTGTTTTACCAGACTTTCCCAGGCGTGGTTGACCCTGCCGACGTGGCTGACCTACTAGATGGTAAATGGGGTAGATGGGGATTTGCTTCCTCTTCACTTAGTCCTGAATCATTTGCCATGTAAGCTTATAGGATATTAGTTGTGATACTGATCATTCGCTCACAGTGTATTTGTGCTTTCGTCTCTCTTAGCGGACACCACATCTTTTGAGCTGATTCAGCTGGTGCCTCCAGGTATGCTCTCTGATGATGCCATATGGGCACGTTCTGCTCCTAATTTATCCAGTCAAAACACTGCAAAAATAGGATCTGAACTTTGTGAGTGTGTGTGTCTCTCTCTCTCTGTATGTCTATTTGTGGTTTCAGAGGGTGAGATCCTAGCCACGGCGGAGGAGAGCACCAGAGATTTCCTGTATCCTGGACCCAAATGGAGCTCCAGAGAAGGAGCTACAGAGGGAGAGATACTGATGAAGAGGTCCTTCTCCTTCCCTGTAGGCTCCTGCTGTTCTTTTCATCACTTGTTGTCAATTTCTTACTCCTCCTTCCAGTTCCAAGTGTTACAAATGCCATTCATGCCTGCACGGGTGGCTGGGCTACTGACTGAGCAAATGCAAAGAGCACACTTTAGAATTTGCTGAAGGGGAGTGTTTCTGTCAGTTGACGAGTTTAACTGATTTCTTCAATTATTGAACCCCCAACCCCCCGCCAACATAATTCACACGTCACAGCTGCACCACCGGGAGAGCTGTGCTGACCATGTGATCTACCTTGATTGACACCAATATTACAAGCGTCATTCATACACTTGAGTCGACTGTTGCTTCCTCTAAAAGCGAGTCCCTTCCCAATCTCAACAGCTCTTGTGCCTGTGCGCATGACAGGCAGGTACGCTGCCAAGATAACCAATTGAAAAGCATCGTCTTGACTTAGACAAAGCAAAGTATTTCCTTGAGGAAAGGTGGTATTTTCTTTGAGGAGTGAATTTAACTGTCTTTTCCAGTGCTGTTATACAGCGAGAAAAACTAAACGGATAACTTTTCATGCCCTCCTTCTCATCTTGCCTCTTTTTGCCCTTTTCCTCCTCTCTTTCAGCCATCCCTTTCTCTGTCCTTGTCGTCTGAAGTACACATTGCAGACGTATCATTTAAATGTCTTTAAACACTTCCCCTCACTGTTTGCTTTTTATGTGTTTGTGTTTGAGGTCTACATGGCAATTTAGATGTCTCTCCAAATTGTCGTATTATTTAAACATCACTCGAGCCTTTCTCTTTTCTCTAATCTGTTTTCCTCAAGCGTGGCGTAGATTGTAGAATTGTGGTTGTAAATGGCTCTTCCAAGCAATTCTGTTATCTGTGCTATTGTCTCCATCTCTGTTAAAGATGTTGTGTTTGTTCCTATTGTCCCTCTCCCTCTAGGGAATCTCTCCCAAAGTGGATTTTGCTACCACATCTGTCATTGAGGAGAGGGATGGAAAAGACAGCTGGCCCACCTCACCTGTAAGTGTGTCCTTAATTACATCGCACATACACACACACACACACACACACACACACACACACACAGTCACACATAGTCTTTCCAGTTTGTCATGCATTTGTTTTCTCTTGTTTTTCTCTGCATTTATGCCCTTTCATGCTGGTGGTGTTCTTTTTCAATACATTTCACTCGACATGTGTTCTTGGCATCAGAGCTTGGTCCAAGTTTAAAATGTGAATATACTGTACACATCAAAGCGCTCCCGACGTTACAAATATACAGTGTAATTATCTGCCTGCCTGCATTTGATCACATCACAGCTAAACACTCAGCATTACAGTGAAAGTGACCATAGCTAGAACAGTGAAGATTCATTTCCAGACCGCTGTAATGAGTAGCATCACTCTCTATCAGTTTTGTCTGTTTCCACCATATAAACCTACCTTCTATTGTTGCCATGGCTACTGCATCTATCTATCCATCCCTGTAGTGTTTCAAGGGTATCTGTTCTCTCCTTGTGAATGTAATTACGGGGAGACAGATTTGTGATGCTGATAGCCAGGCTCCTCTCACTGCTCCTACTAGCTGGGATTTTGTACAATGTTTGTCATAAAACCAGTCAGTAAGTCATTTTTTCACATTCACTACCACTACCCAGGCCTGGCTCAGGCTTACCTGCACCTCTCCTCCTCTGTGTCCCTTTGGATTTAAAGGGTTACTGGTGCTCAGCTGCATAAAATCGCCATTTTAACTTTTAAATAATGTGGATTTCTTGTATTCTCTCTCTCCTTGCATGGTGGCTCCAGTTTGTTCTATGAGGTGTTCCCCTCTATTCTCTTCAGTGTAATCCACTCAGTGATGGCTGTGTGTGTCTGCATGCATGCATGTGTGTGTGTTGTGCTCGGCAGATGGGCAGCAGGGGATAGTGGTCTTCCATTTTCAGACCAAAAATAAATTTTGGTTGAAGAGGAAGAGGGAAAATCCTTCATAGACAGTCCTGTTAGTGTTATATGATCCATCACACAGTTGTTGGTGTGTTGTGCCAAAAACAGTACCATATATTTTCCAGGTGCAGTAACCTAAGCAAAGCTGTTTGGTTAAATGGGATGTCATTGATAGCGAGACAGATTGTCAATGTGCTCTCCTTGGCCCTTAGGGGCATGTCTGGATCAGAGCACCGCTGCGGCTGTCAGACAGTAGAATTTCTCCATTCTCCCCCTCCTAATGGCTCCTCAGCGTAGGCATTTCCCCGACAGCCTTCCCTGCCCAGCCGACAAACCATGTCCTGTTTTGATAGAGATTTAGAATGATAGCAACTGCCACAAAACCTCTATAACTGTAGTGGTGAATTTACATGCAGTCTCTAGTAAAGTATTGCTCCCTTCCTCCCTCCTCCTGTTTTCTCACCCTCTAATCTCTCTTTTTATATCTTATCTCTGTTTTCCCCACACAGCTGTCTGTTGTGTTGTATACGTTTCCCTCTTTGTAAAAGATCAGCAATGTTGGCTGGGCACAGTGGCGTTCTCTCTAGTGTTTTTACTCCCAACATTATTTGCATTTGCGTTTTAGGTACTTTTTATTTTATTTTAAATAAGCTACATGTAGCCCATGCTTTGTTGTTTCTCTCAGATGCTTTCCACCAGCAAAGAACAGATGGAAGAGGTGAAGGAAATAGGGGGAGGGTGGGCTTACATTACTTAAATCATTAAATCAGACCACTCTGAAATGGCAACCTCAATCAGGATTTATTTATCACAGTTTCTCTTGAAAAAATAGTTTTCATGTTCCGTGATGTCCCTAATTAGCATTTAGATTATCTTTGTTTTACAGACAGGTAATGCCTCTTTATCATATTCGACTGCAGACGGCCATCAAATACTATTTATTTATTTTTTAAAAGAGAAAAAAAATTTGCCTGAAGGAAGTGGGATATTGCATCTGAGAATGATGTTAGTGGCCATTGGAGTTATTGAAGTAATTCTGCAGAGGTGGTCTCCATGGCAGTGAGGACTGAGAGAGCTGTTGTTGTTGTGACACCTAAGGCTGTTTTATGGTTATAAGACAAGTGTCTGTAGACCAAAATGGAGTAAAAAAAGGCCAAAGTATGTGTCGTCCGACAGTGTCTTGTACCTGTCGAAATGTATAAGGTCGCAGACACTGTCATTGATTGTCTTATATTTTAATTGGTTGGCTGGACCAATATATTGTGCAATCCGATGTACTGTAGGTCATCAAAACGATTTGCTGACATCCGAAAATAGTGAAAGTGTTGCCCCTCATCAATCTCTCATCTGTCTAACTAGGAGGTATTCGCCTAATTCCTCCCTAGTCCGGTCTATCGAGCGCACAGACCACAGTCTCCTCCTCCGCAGTAAAAGTACATTTAAAATGTCCTCCTCCTCTGTCAAATCAAACATGTCACAGTATCCAGCAGCCATCTTTCCTAAACACAAACAAACCAGCTAGAAACGTCCAGCTGGTTACCAGTGCCACAGACGTCTCCTGATGCTTCGTTTGAGCGTAAATGCCACAGTGTTGTCCGACACGTTTCGTAAGACACCTGTCGACACTTATAACCATAAAACAGCCTTTAAGCTGAATTATTTACCTATTAATGGTTTCAGGGAGAACAAGTCTGTGTAGACACTGAGAGCAATTGGCTTAATAGTTAAATGGCTGATGCATCTGTAAAGGAATAACTTAAAAAGCTATGCATCCCTTTGTGGCTCAAAACTGAGAATTACCACAACATCTGATGCAAGACTAGTCTGACATATCAAAACAACATACATGTATCAACCTTGCTGTCTCTCTCTCTCTCTCTCTCTCTGTCCCTCCCTCCCTCCACCACCCAGCCTTGCTGTCTCTCTCCAGTGAGGCCATCTCTATCCACATCTGGACGGAGCTCAGCCAAACTGTCTTCGTCGTCCAAACATCTATGTCAGTCTCCATCCAGCCAACATTATTCCATAGGGATTGATGGGAACTGTAGTTCTGTGAAAAGTGGGAAGGAAAAGCAAAACACTGAGACTAGAATTACAAACTCTGCATGGTCATCATCATCCAGACCCTCTCCTTCATCCCCATCTGGCCATAGTTCCCAGAGAAACAGGAAAGAAAGACAACAGAGAGTTCCTGGGTTTTCTGCAGACTCTGGCTACCAGCAGCCCACAGTCGCCTCCAGGACACGTGCCCTGTCACCTTACACCCACCGCAGGATGTGCCAGCTTTCAGAGGACACCAGGCAGAGGCTCAGCCATCTCCAGCTGGGGCCTCACCGCTTCAGGAAGGAGACTGAGAGCCAGCCACCCTTCTTGGTTGGTAACATTATCTCCAAGCTGAAGTTAACACCCAGAACAATGATATGATGGTATGTCTTGTGCCAACTATACGCCTGTCCAACAGACAGGTTTTATAAAATGACTGCCGTCCTGCATTGATGTCATTGATTCCTTGTGGGCCCATGCCACTGGCAAGAGGGCATGTTGGTGTTTGACGATTGGCACCATAGATACTTAGTACAGCTTCTGTAGAGCAAACTCACTAGTGGTGCTACCAGTATCTTTTTATGTTACTATTAGTTATTCACTCATAATTTTACAAGGTGTTGATGGCAGAGACAAAAAATACACTTTAATTATGGGCGTATCACTGCTACGAGAGATTTGCATCGCTTTTCTGATCACAGAGCCTGGGGTAATGTAGATGACAACAGAACAGCACGGCCTCTCGTTCTCTGCCTCTTCCTTCACTCTGCGTTTGTCTCTGATTTCTATTCACATAAAATCTAATCCTGAAGTTACTATCAAAATCTGCCAGGATACTTATATTAAAAGAAGTGATTAGAGATTGAGGTGTTTGTTGTTTTTGTGATATACATGAATGGCATTTACAAGAATACAGCGGGTGTTTTGTTAAAGAGCAGAGCATGTTTTTCCACTCCGGTTTTCCTGGGAAATCCCCCGGCTACAATTAACCCTGGTGATTAAGAGTCAAGTTGCAATTAACAAATGGATGCCTAAGTATCTCGGCACCTCACTGAATGCATTATCAGTGCATGTTTTTTGAGAGCCTCAACTCTTGGTTTGTCGGTGGAGGGAAGCTATTGCCATCCTAAGTAGTATGTTGTTTGAGATGGCCGTTAGCAGTTATCCTTCCGTAAAAGTGTTATCTTCTTTTACCTTCAACCTTGTGAGCCACTTGTTGAAGTGATTAGGGCTGCAACGAAGCACAAATAGTGGTGGAACAGTGAGTGTGTCAGAGAGCGCTGGGTAACTTCTCCATTACCTTGCAACAGACTGGTAGAAATGATTGAATGTGATGAATGTGTGCTGTTGTTAATTTTATTTAACAAAATGAGACTAATTTTGTATGGCTGTGGTAGTCAAAAACAAGAGACTTTATTAAGCAAGAGGGACAGGGAAGTGGGAGCAAAGGAAAGTAAGATTATTCACGGACTGGGGTACTTCACTCTCCGTCAGGCCGAGCAGTGGCTTTAATCCTGAGGACATACAGAGAGTGAGGCTGTGGCGGGGGGAGACGCCAATTTATTTTCTTGATTGGGTATTTTTTTGTTTAATTTGTTAGATTGTGCGATTGATGTGCAAGATGGGGTTACTGGCCATCCCTCTGTCGAAATTGAAGACCAGGGGTGACCGAGCTTTTGCCACCGTGGCTCCAAGGCTATGGAATAGCCTTCTGGACATCAGATCGGCAACCTCAGTGGACTGTTTTAAACGACTAAAGACCTTCTTAAACAGACAGGCCTTTCATTGAGTTGTCTTTGGGTTTTGTATTATGTGTCTGTGTTTTGATATTTACTTATTTTGCTTTGTTATTATTTTTATTACTTACTTACTTACTGTTTGTGTTTCAAAGTGGAAAAACGGTGCTCGCAGTTAGATACATATTTTGGTGTGTAGCACAGATGAAATAGGACATTCAAATGAAATAAAAAAAGCACAAAAAAACGGTACACACTGATGAAGTTCCCGAGTACCAGTACGACCATGATGTGCATGTGTTTTACTGTATTGATCAAATAATTCAAACTAGAAAAGTCTGTCTAATTACTGACATTGTTTGATGCTTTTTCTTCGTTGTTATGTGTGTTACACTAGGTTTCCCATTGCAGTAGTGTCTCTGTGATGGAAACCCCTTCCTCTCAGCATCTATCCTCTCCCAAAACCGGTAGCATGCATCACAGTCGCTCTGCCAGCTTCACGGCCGATGACACGGGTAAGCCTCATCACTCACATGCACACACTAACTCTCACTCACTTGAGGCCAATTTTGGCAGGTTTGTATGGACAAAGGGACAGGTTTGATGAAAAAACGTGCCACATTGTCTTCGGACTCAGCAGTGTGTATACCCCCTATCTGCAATTGGTCTAAAATATCACATGATTGGCTGTGTTGCCTTGTGGAAAAGCGTCTCCATTTCCTTTTCCGGTTCATTACCTTTGTTTACATCTCCGTGCTAACATCACCTGGTCAACTCTTCAAAATGAATAGTTTCGAGGCTCTTGCTTGCTGAGCTCGTCACAGGATATCAACACTTATGACCAATCAGACAGCCTCTAAATACTCATATTCCCTCAGCCGTTTGTTCACCACAGACGTTGATGTTCTCTAAAAATATATACATATACATAAAGTATACACAAATTTGTACAGTGCACCATCAACTGTTTTTCTGTGCAGGGCAATTTTACCGCCACCTTTACTCAGTACAACCTACATATACTGTTATCAAAATGCAGTTTCTTCCACATCTGTTTATATTCAAGGAATAAACAGTATTTCAAAGGAAGTACTACAGTTTTGCAGTTCACAAGTTCCTTCCAGTGTACCTGTTCCTGTATCACTCTCTACGTTCTTGTCATCCTAGATTCCTCTGTCCTGGGGAGCTACAGACCAAGAACAACCAGAGTGAGTCTTACTGTATTATTTCAAACCAAGGAATCTAACCAGCAATTATTTGGATGTAACAACACACCCATAGCGTGGTGATAACATCACTTTTTAAATGTTAACTGTATGTATACTCTTTATACTGGAAATCCTTATTTTACAATACATGGCATTTACACATACCGTACTCTAAACCAGAGCTGTGAAATGGTATTTGCATACACTTGTTAGATGGGTTTGATAATACTGTGTGCCAAAATGTTTAGACAATTACAGGTCAAATTAGTATACTTTTCTGTGATTAACAACTTACTTAACTTTGATCTTATTGTCCTGACCCACCAAACACTACCATTCTTGTACTTCCAGGAGGTTGAAACAAATACCAGGTCTGCTGTGGACTGGTTGACCTTGGTGACTATATAGTGCTTTCACTAGTACTGCTTTCAGTGCACATGATTCAACCCCCATTGACCTTAAACCTTGTTGCCCTCTGACCTCTTCCAGTTGGGGTCAGGTTCTGTTGGGGCCCAGTCATCTCCAGAGACGTTATCCAGGCATGAAGGCCAGATCGGGACACCTGTGAGAGGCGCTGTCTCAGCTCAGTCTGCCCTGGATGCCTCAAGGTCCAGAAGCCCTCCGATTCTCAGCAATTCTTCCCTCAGAGAAAGGTAACGTACACAATTAATTTCAGAATCTCTACATAATGCAACCCTTTCTTTCAACCCTAAGGGTTCACCACAGCCCTGGAAAATTCAGAAGTTTTTGGATTCGAGAAAAATACAATAAGGCCTAAAATGTTTTTGAAAATGAATGGATGGCCTTGAAAGTACTTGATTTATGTTGTTAAAATGTAGTGCCCAAATTCATTCTGAGGAAAACCCTATGAGGGATATTTGCTTTGATATAGCAACAGCTATAAAATGAATGATTTCACCAAGATTTCTAGACTTGACAAGCATAAACATTAGGCCTCTATGATGTCTTACCTGAAAACATGCCAATTTTGAGTACTTGCATTTCACCAAACAAGTTTCAAGTTTTTTTTAAACAACTTTCACCAAGCATTTAAAAGTCCTTGAATTTTATATCCAAGTGAGTGTGGGAAATGAAGCAGCTCAGGGGAGCCCTGCTGACACTGTGGTTTATTAGCTTTGGTATCAGTCAAGTCGAGTTTGTCTGTGTGAACAGAATTTTCCAAATAAGGATTTTTTTCCTGGGTTTTCGCATGGCTATTACGTTTGATTCAATCTCAACCGTTTTTACTGGAGAATGGACATGCCCTTAAGGGGTGGGACTAGCCTAAAGGTTAGAGAAATGGGCTTGAGGCTGAAAAGCAACCAGTTTGAATCCTCAGATTGGCTGGGAAAACCCTCCTAATCCTGAACAACGCAAGGCACTTGACCCCCAGCTCCTCCAGTGGAGCTGCTCAGTGGCTAATGAGAAACTATCATTGTACCGTGTGAATGTCAGCAAACCTTACCTGGACAAAATAATAAATACAGTGTATGTGATGGTTGTTAATTCGATGTCCTTGCTCAGAAAAATCTATGATTATATTATAGGTTAGATTTTATTATTTTGTTCTTATTTTATTTTATATTAGTTTTTTAAATTATTCTCTTCTATAAATAAATTCTACTGTTTTGGCCTCTTCCCACCCATGGTTGTGACAAGAAGTTAGATAATAAGGGCAGCAGTAATTAGAATGCATTCAATTGTTGTGGTCTCCTCAAAGTATCTACAGATGTTCATCAGGGATCAGCATGGCAGCCTGGCTTCTCTGGCCTCAAAATCAGCAGATTTTCTCTACACGCAGACCTAAGCATGAGAAAACAAAATACTTTTTCATGGAATTTGCCCTGAATTTGTCCTAATCTGTGTAAATAATTTGTGTTTGCTCAAAAGATCTTGAAAGGATTGGTGCGGTTAAAAAAAAAAGCACCCCTGTATGAGTTTGACAAATATGTCTCTCTCATGAGATGTTAGTCATAGACTGGCACTGGTGTGTGTGCATGTGTGTGTGTGCGCGCACGCACATGTACTCATATACGCCTCTAATCTTTAATTTTCATCACAGTCGACAGGCAGGATGAATTCCCCTCCACCTCTCAAATTACAGGAGCTGATGTCTTGTCATGTTTGTTCATTACTTAGAGAGGAGGGAGAGAGAAGGGAAAACAAAGAGGAAAATGGTATTGATTTGTGTTTCAGCCTGAGCCCTGATGCATTTGACCCGACACACGCTTTAATACATTCTGAGAGACCTTGTCATCGATTGCGGCATCTGTGAGTTACACACACTGATGGGACCGATGTTCCGTTTGGTTTGTTCTTCCCTCCCTTCCCCTCTTCTCAGTCCATAAGTAAACATTAAAATCAATAGACAATTTTAAACTGGAAAGTAAATTGTAGGAAATTAATGATACTTCTCTCTCAATTGAAAACGCGACAGGAGTTGCAGGGTGGGAGATTAGAGCAGGCATTTGTAGATTCCCTCCGACAGGGAGAGGGACACGTCTTACCACAAATCTTTGATGGAAAAAGCAAATGACAGATGACAATGGCAACTTTCGCCCCCTACGCCCTGAAGTCTCAAGTCTATTCATGTCTGTGGATGATTTGTCCTTGATGACTTTTTGAAGCAGGAAGTGAATTTAATTGATTACGGATGAAAAGCTTCCATCCCCAGACTGCAAGCCAAGCCAAGCCAGGGCATCAGTCAGTCAGTCAGTCATCATCCCTCCACTCCCAACAAATTGATGTGGATAAGAGGCAATACTGGAATTTATTACTGTTTACTTCTGTCTGTCTTTCATTGCCATCTTTTATTTCATAAGTGCCCGTAGCCATATCACAGACAGAATACATTTATATTGTATTGATGGACATTTATGCCTCTGGTTCAAACACATAGTTGGTTCTATCAATGGTGAAATTATTGTATTATTTTTTATTTATTTTTGCACACAGGGTTGAATGTAAGGGAGCCAAAATCAAAATAATTTAGTTAGCATTGTCATTTATGTTCCAAGCTGTTTTTTCTTTTTTATAACAGTATACAAAGTGTGTCAAGTCAATGTACGGGTACTTTCAGCTGTGTTCTCACATATTTCCTTTGGGTACAGCACAGACTAGTGGACAAAAACAATACCTCTCGGAATATTATTGAAGGAAGGGTAGGGACTGTATCCTATCCTTCTTAACCCTTCTTGATTCAGGTGTCTGGGACTAGGTAGAATAGGTTATTTGAGTGTTTTACAGGTTTTGTAATGTCCCATCTCCTTGTGTGTTTTCCTCAGGTTCCAGACCAGTCAGCCCACTCCCTCCCACTGGGAGCAGATCCACAGCAGAGTCCAGAGGATTTTGCAGACCCACAGAACCAACCGGAAACGCCAAGTCACCCTTGACTGTCCTGCTGTTCGGACTGGAAACTGACTAGTTTTAAAGTTACACGGCAAGGGTGTTTCTAGGTTAAACCAGTCACTCTGATAATGCATAGTTGAAGTTCAAGGTTTAATGTCAACATTCTACAAGCATGCACTACACTGTAGATTTGTACCTGTCTGTAGGAATGGATACATACACCAACTTAACCTCTTAATTTTGTCATTCAGTGAATTGAACCTCTCTTGTGTATGTTGATTCATCCCCTTTTCATGCTCATTGATGCTGTCCGCTGCAGCTGTTAAGGGCTCATCTCTCCAACGCAAAGACAAGCGAGAAGGTAGCCGAGAGTCGGGAGCAAGCAGCTACGAGAGACTTAAGCCAAAAAGTTGGAAACTACATAAGCCTTTTATTTCTGACGGTTAATAGACATGTTTTTTTATTGAATCTGGAACAGTGACGGTAGTAGCATGTGTCACAGACTGGCTCATATGTGTGACAAAAGACGGGAGACCACACAAAACATTAAATGATTTATTTACAAACAATGCTAACATAACTTACCAAAAGGGTGAATGGGGGTGTGTGTGTGTGTGTGTGTGTGTATATATATATATATATATATTATGGTGCAAAAACAAAAGTAGCAAAACCATATGCCGACCAAATAGGTGGATGCCTGCAGATGGAGAGAGATGGAGAATGTTAGGTATAGCCAGCTTTATAGACTTGATCAGAGACCTGCCCTGGTGTATCCCATTAGCACTGTCGACCCTCCTGTCACGGCCTGCCAGCCCCCTGCAATAGAGCCAATGATAGGTCGTCACACAGATGATACTCATGACCAAATTACCACTAATGGTCTCATGCGAGAACATTCAAAGCAGATTGCCATCTCACTGCTTTTGTCAATCATTTATCATAATCTATGGTAAAAATATAACATCTGTGTGCATGTGCCTATACTCTATTAGGCCAATGGGCTAATGTTTGACTGTTAAGTATATTTCTGCTACTCTTGCCCTGATTTGTGATCTTTAACTATTCATATATATATATATATTTTTATTTTATTTTATTTAATGCCTATTTAATACGTAGTTGTTGCTTGCCATGTCCTAAGGATTTCACTGCTCAGAATGACCTTGTTATACTGTGCACTTGATGAATAAAACACTTTGACTATACATGTGAAGGCAAGGGCCAGTGGTGGAAAACTGGTTTCAGAACTGAATGGATATGGATATTTTAATGCGTCTGATTCTTGCGCAAAATGAAATGAATCAAATGAAAAAATATTGACCAATATACTGGTGTGTTTTCTATCTATCTGGCCCTACTTTATACAGGGTTCCCACGGTCATGAAATTCCTGGAAAAGTTATGAAATTTAAAAAAAAACGTGGAAATGGTTTGGAATGAACAGAATGTTTTGTTCATAAAAATCCAAAAACCTGTCTTAACGGTATGCAAAATGTGTTCCTTGTATTGCTAATTTAAAATCGAGTGCTGCGCTGCACATGTTGCGTGACTGTTGAAACTTCACTAGTATCAATATGCAGTTAGTTGGCAGCCGGAATGTCTAACGAGCGAGTAAAATTAGCACGCGCTAGCAGTTGGCTTATCCTCAAAAATGCCTGGGAAATGCGTGTTTAATTACGAATGGCTTGCAAATGGCAACTATAAAACATGGAGAGAGAGGCATATCTCAGCCATGCTGGATGTAGGCTCTGCACCAAAACGTCTGACGTTGGCAACATGGCGGCTCTGGTGAGTCATGCTAAAGGAGAAAGCATCAAGACAACCAAAAGGCCGCTCAACAGACTGCCAGCATCGGCACATATTTCACGCCTGCTGTAGCCAGGACAGATAACGACCCCGCTTCTACGAGGTATAGCTGCGAGACAACTTCAACCGACTCTCAACCAATCCATTGCTGCATCCAATATCTCCTGGGAGGAGAGAGAAATGTCATTCCCGACCCCGCTTCACGTTCTCTACACGGGATGGGATAACAAACAAACACAAAAAGTCAACTGCCTGTTAAACAACAGTTTTCTGTCGCGCTGATTATTCCACTGATTTACAACCAGAAACACTTTTTATGATGGATCATCAGCTCTTGTCACAAGCGTGGCTCTGTATGTAATCTGGACTGCTTAGCTCCACTATGTTTGACCAAATGCTATGGAAATACAGTTATTTACACAGAGAGATCCACCCTCTTTCCAAGATGGCAGCATGTCTATTGTCTCTTCTCAGTGTTTGTAACTAATAATTTTATTGGATTTTAGCACCTTTTCCCATATTATACTACGTTGTTTTTTTTTAATTGCTAACTTATAAATGAGTACCTGTTTTGCTCTGCAAACTATATCCTACTTCACCTGTTTTTGAGAGCTTCTCTGCTCTACAAACTGTGGCTACTCCACCTGCTTTGGGACCTACCCTACCCTGCTCTGCATCTTGGAGCCTGTTCCATCTGCGCTGGGGTCTGTTTGTACAATATAGGGCCTATTCCTCCGGAAGACTTCCGCCTTCCTTGGGCCGACCCGAGTTCGATCCTTTACCATGTATTTTTTCAATTTGGTGAGAAAATGGAGATTCCTTTTTACCCTCAATATCAACTATTCCTGTCCACTGTTTCCCCCTTTCACAAACCTACTAAAACGCGCGTAGAGTTTATTTACTAAACCAGCACCGTCAAAATCAGCACGATCCAATAAAATCCCCCCCAAAATCGAACTAATAAATTAATAATTTGTATGACACCTGAGTCCGTTTTCTCTGATGCCGTTTCGTCTGAGGAACGAGGATGTCCTATTATGGACACCGTACACACAGCAGGGTTCTCTTCCGTTCCGTTCATACACAACACAGGTTTGGTCCGCTTACGCCCCCGCCTGTCTGACTATCCTCCCGCTGCCGCGACCCCTGGACCGTATGAGAGGAACCCGCCCTGTGGACCGAACCCGCTTCTGGCTTTGGACCTCTCTGTTGGCTGAACTGTGAGAACCTTCCCACTAACCCTTTCCCTCCAGAGTACAGTCAATGAAACGCTGTCAATTGTGTGTGGACGGTGAGTTCGTTATTCCCAGGCTGGCGCACACTCTAAATACCCCCGAGTGTGTCAGCGTCTTCGTGTTTATTTATTTACTTATTTAGCTTTGTTATCTTTGACTTATTATTACAATATTTGATTAGTTATAGTTGTATTGTTGTGAAGCACTTTGTGACACTCGCTCTTGAAAGGTGCCATACAAATAAACTTTACTTACTAATTGGTCTTGAAAGGTTGAGACCGAGTAACACATCTGACACTTCCATGTTGTTTCCGTCTTTGCTTTCCAGTAAAAACAACAACAACATTTGCTCCGTCATCACTGTGTTGATAGGGGAACACAATTGCTCAATGATCAATTCATAGGAATAGCATTTTCTTAAAAGTCCTGCATCCAAACCTCCTGAGGCACCACACAATCACACACCAACAGACATGGCCGCTGTCATAAAAGACTCAACTCAGCTGAGATCTGCATTGGAGAGTTCCTGCACGATAATGGAAACAATCCTTGTGTAAATAAGTCCCAGTAATTTACCAATAATTTAATTAGAAGTGGTCTTTTGAACCTCATTGTGTACATGCAACGCACATCATATCTGCACTGTTTGCATACATTTCCAGGTAGGGTTTTCCTTTACTGATTGTAAATTGTGTCTTTACACGTGATACTAACTTCTTTGCCACCTCACCCTCAGTTTTTAAGTAATTTCGTATTCTTAGTGGTAGAGCAGGAGGTCGGGAGAGTAAAGTTAGCTAGCTGTTAGTGGCTAATGTAACAATGGCTAATGTGCCAGAGGAACAACCTGCTCATAACTGTTGATTCTGTGTTTGAAAAACCATTTGAACGGAGAAGTTTGTCTGACAAGCTTATTGTGAAGCAGTTGGTCCCAGATCAGCCCTCAATGTTGAACCTCAACATTCGACAGCCCCTGGTCATCGTGGATGTGGAGCATATGAACTTGGATTATGTGGCCAGATCCTCATCATTGAACGAACGACGGGGCAAATTCAACTAATGTTATAAGTGAGTAGCTCCTATGGGGAGCAGCCTTGATTTGGAGCAGAGAAACATGACTGAAATAATATTGAATCTATTGCCCTACACGCACTTTGAACAATCAGAAGGGGCCGGTGGAATGTATTTTTATATGTATAATGCCTATCGCTTAACATGTAACGTTAGTACTGTAAGCCTAGGTTACGACACCGTAAAGAAAAGCCTACCTGTAGTTTTTTTTCTCATGAATTACTTTATGTGGAACACTTTCAGTGTACTGGTGTGAATATGTACGTTACGTCTATTTGTTGGCTTTCCCGCTTTTGCGCTATTAATTGAATGAGATTTATATGGCTGCGAATGATGTTTATGGAAATGTGATTGCTTTGTGAAACATGATTAGTTGTGGCTGAAATAGAATAATTGTTTCAAATGTAAAAATGCACTAATGACCCGTCATTTTTAATGTAATTGTCTAATTCAATTCATGCATTTTTATGCCTACATTACATAAATGAAATATAGTGTCAGACAATGATTTCTGTTAAATATATACTGTTCGTTATTATTTCTGAAGTGTATTAGAAGTTTGGAAGTAGACTAGTATGTTTCTTAAAAAAGAACCAAAAATGATTGAATGATGAATCCCAGGGGACTAGGCTCTATGCCTGCTGTGAGAAAAATAATCTGACGTACTGGATTCAAAGCAGCCCCACCAAGCGGAAAAGTCACGACACGCCACTGTTGGAGAGACATAACAAGTCTACCTAACCTACATAGCCTAGCCTAGCTTACCTGCTACTTACCTTTCTTGGTAACTCCCAAGAAAACCTTATTAGGAAAAAGAATGGAAGAAACCTTGGGCTGAGGGGGGGGAGGTACCTGCCAGCCCTGACACTATCCTTCCCTCGACATGTGTAGTGGCAGCAGTGACATGGGAAGTGGAAGCGAAGGTTCGGGAGGCGTTACGCACAGATCCAGATCCAGGTACTGGTCCTACTAATCATCTGTTTGTGCCTAAATCTGTTCGGTCACAGGTGCTGCAGTGGGGACACACC
>OMOT01080820.1:0-10646 GCA_900312575.1 Acanthochaenus luetkenii
TTAATCTCTGTTCTATGAACAGTCTGAAAATGCCGCTCCACATTTCCCTTCTTCGGTATTGCGATGGTAGACTGGCAGATGAGGCAAACGCACTTCGAAAATGTAATCGTGAAAAAAAGTCCTCCTCCCATTCCGTATGAAAGTGATACGTTTTTGTCTTCTTACTTGGTCCAGCTCCCCCACTCATTTTTACACCCTTTCTTAAGTTTAAGAGAAAAAACAGAGGGCTAAAAATTGGAGGTAACTCGCTAGTTAGCTTGTTAGTTTTGCTGCACATAGCGCCGTTTGCGCATGCGCAGTGACCTAAGTGTCAGAAAAAGTCAGATGTCATCTGACTGGCTGCCCTGTATATCAATCAAGTGACGGGATGGATGATAGGCTGACGTCTATTTTTTTAATGTCATGCGATCTACCCACACTACCTTTGCGATCGACTGGTAGATCGCGATCGACCTATTGAGCACCCCTGCACTATAGTTTAGTATAGTATCACGAGCATTTAAAGATACACCATGTAGGAAGGAAATATTAGTGAAGTCAGGGCCTGGAGTCTATCCCATCATGCATTGGGTGGAAGGCAGGGAGACGCCCTGGACAGGTTACCAAGTTCATCAAAGGGCTAACACAGATAGACAGACACTCCGTTTCATACCTACAATATAGAGACGCCAATCCACCTGACTGTGGGTGGAAACCCAGGAGAACACAGGGAGACCATGCAAACTCCACACAGAAAGGACTGGGAATCAAACCCACAACCTTTTGGGTGTGAGGCCACATTGCTAACCATTGAGACAATGTGGCACCTCAACACTTATTATTGTCAATGATACTGAATATATATGTGTTTGTGTGTAGTGTGGTGCATGGTGTGATGGGCGGCAGTAGCTCAGGAGGTAGAGTTCCCGCCCCGCAACTGCAAGGTCGGCGGTTCGAGTCCAGCTCCCGGGAAAACCCCAAATTGCTCCCGTTGAGCAGGTTGGTACCTTGCATGGCTGCCTCCACCAACGGTATGACATGTAAGTGGCTTTGGATAAAAGCGTCTCCTAAATGTTGTAATGTAATGTATGTAAGTGGCTTTGGATAAAAGCGTCTCCTAAATGCTGTAATGTAATGTAATGAATAATATAGTATTATAATGAAGTTAGCTCACCTTCTTGAGTTTGGCAACGTTCTCCTTCACTGTCAGTCCGTTCAGAGTGCCAGAGATACACAGGAAAGCTCCCAGGAAGCATGGAGCGAAACACAACTACAAAGATAGAAATAAGAAAAGAAAGGATGAAAACTAAATGACCCCCCTCTGGAAATTGATTTGTTGCAGCAGCAAGTAGCAATAGGATACAGCAAAGAAAGGAAAAATGTTTTGCAATGTACGCAACCAGCGATTGAGGGGTTCATGCATACTTTCAAAAGACAGACAGATAGACAAAACATTACGGAAGGTACACAGACAGACAGGCAAGTTTCATTAAGATTGGACACATAGTTGATTAGTTATGGCTACTTTTGTATTGTAATTTAATTGCAACCGTATTGTTCATCGCACATTGTTCAAGTCATTCACAACTTTCTATTGGAAAACATGACCCTTGTTCTTGACAAGTCTGGATTTGAACCCAAAATCTTCCATGAGAAACTGATGCTTTACCTACTGAGCCAAACTCCTGTTGTAGTTTTGCTGAGGAGAAAATAAGTGAGAAGTATTGTGATACTGTAACCTATGATGAAAAGTGCAACCCACTTTATAGAACTTTATAGTGCTCTCCATTAACAAATAAATCAATACTATGTCACTAAATGCCTATGGGTTGAAACTTTAAAGCACATTGCACTTCTGGCCACACACCAATCAGTGATGTTAAATCATGTATTTTACCTTTCACAGATGTGCCAAACATCTGCTTTGACATCACTGATTGGTGTGCAACCAGAACTGCAACATGCTTTACAGTTTCAACCCATAGAGTTTTCTGCACTGTGATTTAGTGTTGATTTACTCTTTAATGAAACTTCAAAAAGATCCCTGACAGTATTACCTGTTTTTTGATAGTTGGCTATTATGACTTAGTGAATGTAGGTCGGGGACTTAAAGGATAAGTTTGCTACTTTGGACCTTAGCCCCTGTTTGCGGATTTTCTACCATGCAAATGACATGTAGAGACCATCATTTCACTGATTGGCTCAGTATTGAGCTTTCTACAGTTTTCCTGCAGGCTCTTATCAGGCTAAAATAGAAGACTATTGGGCAATCTTAAGTGCTTTGGAAAAACTACAATAAATGTGCTTTTCCTAGACGAGAGGCTCAGTGTGTATTCTTACGGGTGTCAGTATGCTCTCCTGTGAAATGTATCGCAATCCGAACATTTTACGTGCTTGGCATGGCTTGGACATGTGTATTCCCCTGGCTTGTTTTCTCTGCTCTGCTGAGGAATATGTGTCATCTAGGTGAACCGCCTGCGTTTCTTTACCATCAACATAGAACACAATTTACACAAATAACTTGGACGATGGATTCTTATAATGATCAGGAACCCAACATTATACTTTCACTTTGACGGCACTGGTTTCAGCCACAATACACGGACACAAAACTCGGACACGGATGAGAAGAGAGCAAGAGAAGAAAGAGAAGCTGAAGAAGCCATGCGAAGTTGCAGCCGAGGCTAGACCATTCTGTAAGTAATGCTTGGTATTCAGATAATACTGTGTCTCTACAACGTAGCTAGAGTGCGGACGTTCGTTTACAGTGCAGAGTGCGACCAGTGAAATAGTTATGTTTCAAATGAAAGTGTTGTTTCAACATTCGGTTTGTGATAGCCTACATTTCACAGGAGAGCGTACTGACACCCGTAAGAATACACACTGAGCCTCCCATCTCAGAAAAGTACATTTATTGTAGTTTTTCCAAAGAATTTAAGATTGTAAGTACCTGTGCTAATGCCAACTTCCACTTTGGTGTGCCAGAGTGGGGAATAAAAACACAGGGACATGTTTCCTGATAGCCTCAGAAAGAACTGAATTAGTGCCCTCCATTAATCAATTTAAACATGGTTTACAGATATAATCTTGAGAGTACAGACATCATTTGTCTTTAGTTTGATAAAGCCTGATCAACATTGTCAATTTATCAAACTATTTGCAGCTGGGCATTTTCTATCTACCGTATGTGCAGTTTTCAAGCTATCATTACAATTTTTGGTCTGTTTACTAATGAAGGTACGACAATTTCAAATATCATGTTTTTTCCCCTGTGACTTACAGTTTAGGAGGACAATGATGTGGGATCACAGTCAGTTTTTGCTAATAAATTGACTTGAACATGATCCTAGAGCATGTATACAACTGTCAACTATGAGATATGCACATTTAGCATTTGTAGCGACCACGGTAGAACTGAAAATGCTTTTGTGGGCGTGCTCAAGCAACACTCAATACGTTAAAACTATTTAGGTTTGATTTGAGTTATGGACAATTTTGTGATACACTGTTTTTCATTAAAAGTTCATTGGTTGATAAAAGCCAAAACATTTGGCCTATCAATTATCTTTATGCAACTTTTATAGAGGATGGTCCCAAGATGGTCCACACCAAGTTTCATGTGAATCAGATGAGCGGCCTAGGAGGAGTTGTGAATAAAGTGATTTTAAAAAACCAACTAAATGGCGGAAAATCCAATATGGCGAACATTGAAATTGATATATTGGTTGGACTCAACATCTTCCAAATAATCTAGGGACACAAGAACTTTCTCTCTATGACAAACGGTTCAGTTATTGCCCAAAACATAAAGTTGCTTGTTATAGCGCCACCATGCAGCCAATTGATGTTTTTGTTGCCTGAGTAGTGGAGGGCCATACTCCTGCCAAATATGGTTGCTCTAGGATGTTTTCTGAGCTTTTAGAATTCATTTAGAAAATAATAAAGAACAAAGAAGAATTACAGCAAATACAATAGGGTTCCAGCACCTGTGGAGCTTGCACCCCTAAATATGAATACAAACTGTGGGCTATTAAACATAATGTAACCAACAATTCCAATGCGTCAAGAACATGTAAAGTAAAAATCAATGAATGAAAGTATCAAAAATGTGTATTAAGAGGGTGTGCCAAATAACAGCAGTAGAGCATACTGAGACAGAAAATGACACATTAAAATATACCCAAAAATTTAATATTTGCAGAAATAAATGAATAAAAACCGTCACTGCGTTAATGCTATGAATGAGTCACTGAGTGAGTGTTTGTAGAAGAGGGATAAATGTATGAGTGTATTGTGTCAGACGGAGGGAGTTTAGGAAGGGAGAGGTGAAGGAGGGGCGGTACCTGCCATCATGGACGCTATGAACCATATATGGACGTCCGCCCCAATCCCTGACTAATAAGGCCCAGCTGAGACGATTAGGGAGAGCAGGCAGGGCCAATCAGGGCACGGGACGGCAGAGGTTAAGAAGAGAGAGAGAGAGTGCTGATGCCGATTAGTGAGTGTATGACCGACCGGAGGACCCTGCTGTGTGCTATATCCCCGCCTGTCTGAGAACCCTCCTTGTGATCGACCACCGCCTGTCTGACGACCCTTCTCCTGCCTTGACCTATGAAAGCCTGAACTGTGAACCAAACTTTGGACTGTGCCCCGACTACCACTTAAGTGACAATCCCCGTTAAGAGACTAACCCTTTGCCTCCCAGAAACAGTAAATAAACCGCTGTTCTCGTATATCTCTGTGTGGACATTCGTTCTGTCCCGTGGACACTCCTTCTACCCCCGAGTGTGCCACAGTATATACACAAATATACATAAAATGCATGTGTATTTGTTTTGGTGTGTAAGATGGCTGTGTATGTGAAGTTTGCATATTAAAAGGATCAATGCATCTGTGCTAGAGTATGTGCTGTGTTCATGTATGCGAGCACATATTTGCATAGATGGGCTATGTGGAAATGCTATACAGTACATGTACTGTATATTTTCAGTTACATTGGTTGTTTTATTTATTATTTGAATTCTGTAAAAAAAGGACCACATTAAGTGTAAGAGAGAGTGAAAACAAGACTTTCTGCTGCTGAGAAAAAGTGAAAATGCATGTTAAGGTGCAAAAGTGAAATAGAATAATAGACAAGTAATCGTAATTAATAATTGTAAAATTTTTATTATCTGGCCGTACATGTCTGTGTAACTGTATACACTTTGCTATGCTTTGTGTAAGAGATTCACTTTTTGTTGAAAACATGCACTGAGCAAGGGACAACATGTGTTCTTTCTTCTCTTTTTATTTATAATTTCTATTTATATCACTTTGTGACCAACCTGTTTGTTAAAAGCACTTTACTTGACAAGAAGAGGAAGAAACGAGGACCATTCTGGGTGCCTCAGATGCTTCTCTCACCTGGTCAACCAGCATTTTCTTCATGGCAGCACTTTTAGTTCTTCCAACCACCAGTCTGTCCATCACCTTGTACCAGTTGCCTATGACTGGACCCTAGGTTGGTAAAAACACACATCATAAGCCTAGTACGGGACCCTAAAAGTTATGGCTAAAGTTGCAAATCAAGTCAAAAAATCTAAGCAGCGTTTCTATCTTCAAACATTAACAAAGTAGGTGGTGATGGGCTGGGGGACAACCAACTGGAGTTAACATTGGCTGAGTGAATACAATACTGACCCAAATATATTTTTGTTTAAATACCACATTTAAATACCTTTATAATGTCATAATGTAAAATATAATTGAAGACCTTTTTTACCACAAAATCCAGAAAAACTCAAAACAAAACAAAACACACATCCATCCATCCATCCATCTTCAACCGCTTACCACAGCACACAGACTACCACAATATACTTTATGTCTAAGTGACGGGGTTGATTTCTCACTAAGAATGTTGTGCACTGAGAACACACATTTTAAAGACAAAATATTCCACACTTGAAACCTCTTATGTAGATGACATCAAAATATTAATTAATCTGAGGAGCCATGATGTAAATATGGTAAATATGTCACAATATATTTTGCCTTCCCTGGCAAACATTCCTATTTATGGTTGCAGAGCTTTGTTTTCAAGACAAATATGTCAACATCTTCTCTCTGTGTAATCTAAAACAACAAAATAGCTTGTAGTTGGAGCATGAGATTATTATAGAAATATAAATAAACCTTGCCTACGTAGTGATGATGTCAAATCTTGATGGAAAAAAGTAAAGAAAACAAAATGTACTAGGTGATATTAAGCTACTGCTGTCAAAAGAGGTGATTGGTGGAACAGGTAAATACATATACATAAAGGCATGCACATACAGTATGCATACATAGATAAGCATTTACATGCACACTTGAACACACACTCTGTAGAGTGCACTATAGAGTGCTGCAAACACCTTTTTTTCTATTCCTCTTACCATTCTACAAACCCAACAAATAAACAACCAATCAGTCACCTTACAAGTTACAAGAACAGTTCACATAATATACATTATATAGGACCTATGTACTCAGTTTCCATATCTTCAAGTTTCCATAACTTATAGAAATCACTGACTACACTACACTTGTAAGTTAGATATTCCATTGGTATGACACATATTGGGTTTTTCTGTTTCTCTTTTCTATATCTGTTTCTTTGCCTTTCTATCATGCGATCCAATGGACTTTTACAGCATGGGAAAAGAACTGTGCTTGGCTCCAAAGTTATCTGTAATGTTCATTCTTCATACATACAACACTGGCTGAGAGGAGAGATGAGACTCACCACAAAGAAGAACCCAATACTCATCATCTTGGCTGTCCGTTGCGCGCTGTGATTGGCCAATCCCCTCCTCTCAATCAGCTGCTGGGAGATGACATCACCAACACCCATCAAAGACCCTGGAGAAGAGAAGGGAGTGACAATGTGGCTGTCAGTTGAGCATGGCGTTAAAGGTAAAATTATTCCCGTAGATAACTGGCCAAATGTACATAATGTGATGTCATGTCAAGATATTTCCAGTGCAGCTACAATAGAGTTTGATAGCAGAACATTTTACAGCTGTCTAAAACATCAACTGTACATGTTAGGTTTTGGTGTCAGCCCCCCAGTATCAAAGAGCAAAGGCTTCTTTATAGACGTTCAACAATCCTACAGGGAGAAATCCATCGTAGAAGTAGCAGAAAATAGACCAGAATGCAGTGCAGCCACAAGATAGGTTGGGTTTTGAGCAATGTTCACTAGTTGGTTAACTAGTTATACTTATATGCCTGCCCATACACCCACCTTTGATTGAAAACAACAAGTTCACACCCCTTCTCAGGAGGTTGTCGAAAGGCATTCTGGGAAATGTAAGATTTTATTTTTTTTTACGTTTGTGTGTGTGGCATAATACCAATCAGGAAGATTAATTGGGTCACTCCACTCTAAATCCCTCTCGACACACACACAGCCTAAATGGGTGTATAAATAGCAAATATACTCGTATAAAAAAAAAATTATACCAAAAAAGTCCCATGGCCTGTACCATAGCAGAACACTTTAGGGTGCTGATCCCTTTTACAGAGGTTATTGAGGAGTGTTGTGATGTGGACGTAGATCCCATTCAGTAAAGTCATAAGTATAAGTGAATAGTCTGATAGCCCACTCCAAAACACTTGAGCTGTAGCTTGAGATGAGTCAGCTCAGTTTTAGATTCAGATCAGACTTATCAGTCCCACAAGAGGAGATAAGACCTTAGATCATGTCTACACTAACATCAAAGATGCATACAAGGTGGGTCAGTCAGACCACATCTCTTTGTTCCTCCTACCTAAGTATCACCCTCTCATCAGGTGAGTCAAGCATTCATTCAAGGCAGTGAAAGTGTGGCCTGAGGGGGCAGACTCAGAACTACAGCATCGGCTCCAGCACACTAACTGGAGTAACTTTGCTGCAAAAGCCACAGTGGACTCACACACTGACATTGACTCCAACACCTCCTCTGTTTTGGATTGCATCAATACTAACATTAATGATGCTACCATCATCAAACGGATTATAATCTTCCCAAATCAGAAGCCGTGGATGGACAGGCAGGTCCGAGCTGAGCAGCTGACCGGGGTCCTGACCGACATTTTGAATCTGTCTCTGGCCCAAGCAAAAGTCCCTACGTGCTTCAAATCCACCTCTATTGTGCCTGATCTTAAACACACCTCCCCAGCGAGCCTCAATGACGTGGCACTTACCTCCACCATCATGAAGTGCTTCAGGAGGCTGGTCCTGGCTCATCTTAAATCATGCCTCCCATCCACACTTCACCCCTACCAGTTTGCCTACCATCAGAACAGGAGTACAGATGATGCCATCTCCGCAGCACTACACCCTGCCCTCTACCATCTGGACCACAGCAACACCTACGTGAGACTCCTGTTCATTGATTTCAGCTCAGCATTCAATACCATCCCCTCCAAACTGATCATCAAGTTTCGATGACCTTGGCATCGACCCCTCCCTCAGTAATTGGATACTGGACTTTCTGACCAACAGACCCCAGCACGTCAGACTGGACAAGCACAAATCCTCGACCCTCATCCTGAACGCTGGTCTCCAGCAGGGCTGCGTGCTGAGTCTCCTTCTCTACTCCCTCTTCACTCACGACTGAAATCCTGTCCATGGCTCAAACACCATTGTCAAGTTCGCAGACGACAATACAGTAGTTGGGCTCGTCAGCAATAATGACGAGACGGCATACAGGAAAGAGGTCCAGCACCTAGCAGAGTGGTGTGCCAACAACAACCTGGCACTCAACACCAAGGAGATCATCGTGGACTTCAGAAGGAACAAAAAAGGCACGCACACCCTGTCTATATCAATGGGGAGGAGGTTGAGCGTGTCAAAATTGGTTGTATATATGCCTATAGTGTATATACCTTGTGGTAAACCGGTCTGAAAACCGCGTCTCCACCGGGCCGGAGATGACAAACAAATGTCCACAACAGGGTATGTTGTATGAGTATAGTCCATGGTTTAACATGAGTATAGTCCATGGTTTAACATGAGTATAGTCCATGGTTTAACATGAGTATAGTCCATGGTTTAACATGAGTATAGTCCAACAGGAAACATGAGTATAGTCCAACAGGAAACATGAGTACAGTCCAGCAGGAAACAGGTTCTTCACCGAGGGGGATTCACGGACCGTCCATAATCCCCAACCCTCGTGACTCTCTCCCTGTCTCTCTCTCACTCACTCACTCTCCCGCTCGCCACTTCACGCACCTCTTCTCCCTAAGTTACACACACTTATTCCCTCGAAGTCACACACACTCATGCATCTCTTCCCTACTCTTCTTATAGGGGCCCGCTCTCGGCTCCGATTGGCCCTGCCCTTCCCCTTTAACCTTCCCCAGCTGCCTCGCATCTTGCTGAGTAGGGGGATGGCTGTCCCTGGGCTCTAGCACCCCTAGAGGAACCTGCCTACACTGCTCCTCTTTCCGTTCTACCCACCTAACCACCCTCCGTCTGCCTCAAGCTCTTATATAGTGTATTTTTTAAGGTATGTCTACCCACTGCACTTACTGTACAGATTGCTGGCTCTTAATGTATATACTCTTCTACTGTGTATCATATATGCATACAATTGCTGTTTTGCACTAACACAATTTGATGTCACTATCATTATTAGTTACAACTAGTTGTAGGCATATATTTATATCTTTGGTTGGTAGTGGGTATGGGAGACAATTCAAGATGTATGTATAATGTACCTATTTGTTGAAGTTTGGTAATGTTAAATTAGCTAGGTTTATCTTATTTTTCTCTGCACGTTAGCAAACATTAACTTAAGACTACTGTTAATTGGGGTAGGAGAAACTGATTTTAGCATGCACATCATTGGCCGCAGAAAGTGACAGTGTTTTGGTTATTGATCCCTTTACCCTCTACTAGTTAAGATGTAGCTTAATTCTCCATGGTGCAAATACAGCTTTACTGTCACACTAACTAGTTTGAACATAACGTTTAATGTCGACTTGACCCTGACTTACAATCAAACACATGTTCAGCTGGTGGAACAGGCTGCTGGCTACTAGCTGGTAACTATACTGACATACTGTCACTGCACCTACCACTGTAGCACAGTACATAAGACTGTATCCAGCTGGACAAGAGATAACTTTTCCTTAAAATGTCACGGTAGTGCTAATAAAGGTAGTTAGGGTGACAGGGTGGACACTAGAGGTGGTGGGAAGAATCGATTCATGTAAGAATCGCGATTCTATTGTCCACGATCATCGATCGATTCACCAACTCCCAAAAATCGATTCTTACGTCCAGACATTTTGTCATCAAAATGTCTGTTTGCCGGCGGTCCAGCAGAGGGTGGCATTCACCTTCACCTTCACCCTCTCATGTCAATAAAGCATTCAAATGTTCAATACATCTTGGTCACAATGTGTTCTGAATGATTAAGTTCTAAATTAGTTAAACCTTACATTTAGTTAAGTTGCCAAGATAGCATTACACAATATATAAATACTAATTTGATGTTGCCATTAAGTGATAAGAATGATGTTTGTAGTTGTAACAGCAAGTTGGAGAATTATTCAGTGTTGGTGGAGGTTTTTGCCCCCAGAGTGCCTTCTGGTTTATTTATAAATGAAGTTCACTTTATGTGATCCAATGTAGCTCAATTGTTAGAGCAAGG
>OMOT01080822.1:0-14522 GCA_900312575.1 Acanthochaenus luetkenii
GAGAGAGACTGAGAGAGAGGTGGAAAGAGTTTGCACCATGCTTAGGTCATGTTTACACGCTCCTCTTTCATTACATAACCACCCTATTGTTCACCACATCCATCATCGCATCAGGAGAGACTGTGGCCTGTGTGAACCAACAGTTTTTGATGCGAACTCACTCACATCCTCACGCCTATGTGACCCCTAGTAGTCGTTAGGCGGCATGGCAATGTGTACAGGCAACACACTGAACCACGATCATTCACTCGCCTCTTCTCTGCAATACTGATGAACTGTGTCGGCTGCGTCGCATCTAAGGCACTGTGTGTCCTTGTTCAAGCTAAGTGAAGCCCTTAAGCCCAGTGAAAAAGGCAAGATAAGAGAGGAGCCAGCTAATATTATGAAGCCTAGCACTGCAATCCAGCCATACTAAGTCATCTAGGTTACCTAGTTAGCCTAGCTGACCTTCCAAGTTCAAAGTAGCTATCTAGGTTAGCAAGTTAGCTCGCATGCTGACCTTCCAAGATCATGAATGCCACGGCTATGAATGAATGAATGAATAAAAAGTAATTGCCAATTATATTTTTTATTTATATTGTGATGAGTTCTTTCTTCACCACTTAAGTTTGCCAGTTAGCTAACTTGCACTCAGAAAAACTGGTTATTTGGCTCCGCCCACTGATGTTTAAGTCAACCAATGAGATTATTTCTGCCTCCAGAGCAACTCTGCCTCCAAGAAATATTTGTCAAACTAAAACTCTGATCTGCTTGTTTATGCTATAAATTTTATTTTACACTATCGAAAACAGATCCACAGGGTCTTTCAAAGGGCAAGGGGTCCACTAGCCCTGATACAAGACCCTTTGGTCAAACCGGTTGTTGTCTCTCCCAAAGGATCCTGTGCTGCTCCATTAAGAATTCTCCCTACAAATGTCGGAGAGGTCTGTAACGAAAAAACAATGTTGAATTTCATGTACCCAAACAGATGTCCGTAATCCTACTTCCACCACGCTGACACACGCTACATCTCCTATGCACAAATTAACGTTTAGACGTAGTTAAAGACAAGTACACCCAAAATCTCCACTATAACGAAATCAAAGATGGCCGATCTTCTTCGCTGGTTTATTTTTTTATTTCCCCTTTGTTGTTTGTGACTATTTATTTGTAATATCGGCACCATTGAAAATGAGGGTTCCAACCCTCAGTGTGTCATCCGATAACCGAGTAAAGGTTGAATAAATAGGATGTTCGTAATGTATATCATTCGATTTCTTAGATTTTTCTATTCATTTTCTGGCCCCAGCATGTTCTACTGCTTTCATTTAGCAGATCCTGCATATATGCTGTAACTTTTATATTTTCTTTCCATTCATATATTTTTACTCAAGTATGTTTTGGTGTTGAAATAGTCAGTTGTGTTACTTACTAACTAAAACATTTGCTCTATTCATATTTAGATCCTATTTGCTGTATCCTATTATCTGCAACAACCCAATGTTCCCACAAGTATCGTTCAAGTTTTATGTAATCTAATTTTATTTTTATTTATTTTATTTTATTTTATTTTATTTAGTCTCTCCTGATGCGATGATGGATGTGGTGAACAATAGGGTGGTTATGTAATGAAAGAGGAGCGTGTAAACATGACCTAAGCATGGTGCAAACTCTTTCCACCTCTCTCTCAGTCTCTCTCGCTCTCTCTTACTGGTGTTTTTACGTTTGTCCTGAAATGTTTTATACAGCACTTTATCCCTCTATACATTGAACTGTTAGTGTTGCTGGACTACTGTATGTGGTGGTCTGACGTGATGTGGAAATACAACAATTATAATTAGCAGATATACGTTTATGGCTCCCTTAAGTTTATTTTAAAGCTGTTTTATGCTTTATTAAAATATACAGTCGAGAATGACAGGAAAGATGGGAGGGAGAGAGGGTAAACGCCTGCAACACAGGTCGTGAGCTAAAATCCAACCCTTAATGTCCCACTTTCACCCACTGGTCCAACACATCACCGCTCAAAAGGTTGTTGTGTCCAGTACTTCCAAATTAGATACAGTATGTATCGGGTAGAGGACATTTGGAGCATTTTGCATAGGCTTCCGAAATAGATAAGCTTTTGGATTACATTATACGTTTTTTACTTTTTCATTTAACATGGAATGGTGTAAAGGTTTATTTTCCAAAATTCTAAATATCAGTTTTGATCAAACATTATTATCCAGATTGATCCTACAATGTCCCAAATATTTACAGGATCCGGTCTGTAAAACCAAAGTTACTTACAGTGCTATCCTTTAAAAGAGACACTTTTTATTGTGTCACTTTTTCAAATGGTGCAAATCCCATTTTGGAATTAAATTCCTCATGTACTCGTTATCCTCCTCATGTAATCTACTTCACTGGATACACTCTATCTCATTTTGCTGACAGGTAAACAAAATGACTGCAAAATTAGACTATTCCTGATGGAGGCTGTTATGAGAACCACTATGTTAAAGAAATATGACTTAGTTAGAGCTGTATCCAGGGACGTAATGGCAAATAAAAGGTGGGAAAACTATGACCACTCATCATGATGATCATCATAAGCAAACCACCACCAATATAAACAACAAATTCAGAATTGTATTTTCCAAATAAATATGTTTAGTTTTTGCTTAAAAACCTACCCTCATATAACTTACATTAGTTTGATACTAGTTACTATGATATATAGTATGAACTTTGGTCATAAAGAGCCTGAAAATGGTGTCTCTTTTCCAGAAATAAAAAGTACATTGCGTTTACTACAGCCCTGGTTATATCCCTGTCTTTGCAAGGCAGTGGTCACATAATATTAGGATTTGGATGAAATTTGTACTTTAATAACTCTTTCTTTTTCCTCTTTCTCTTCTCCATCTTTTAGCGGATGAAGTCGCTGAGTCTTCGTCGTCAGTCTGCCCCCTCTCTGATCATCACCAGGGCTCTCACCAGGTCCAGGACGGTCTCCAGGTATGGTAAAATAAAATAAAATATATGTAGCTTGTATCAGTTGCCTTAAACTCAAGTTGGGGTTGCTGGGTGACGTCCTGAGACGGTTCTCCAACCAGTCAGAGAACCAGGGTTCAAGCCCCCGTGACACCAAGCATCTGCCCTGCTGAAGTGACCTTGAGCAAGACACGGAGTCCCCTCCTGCTCTAGGGGCTAATTTCACATTTGGGATCAATAGAGTATCACAAAACCAGTTGGCTAACTAGAGAAGCTATTTAAACGTAAGTTTAACCACTGCAGTATGAGGTGGAACTGCCTGTATGTGGATTCATGCATACCCACAATCCACAGATTAAAATCCCACACACCAGACATTTTAGCTGAGTAGCAAAACATTTACTCTATGTATGTGTGCTAATCACACACGCACACATAGAGTACACGGTAGGTACAAACACCATTAACATTAGTGGCAGTTATATGCAGACCACCACACACACACACACGCACCAAAGGTACAACCCCACACACCACAGTGAGTTCTTGAATCCACTCGGATAGATAATCCTCCTCTAGCCAATCTTATCAAAGGATCAGGCATCTATTAATAGCTCTGGCTTTGACCATGTGGACCAGGGAAGTGAATCACCTCATTAAAAAGTTCCAAGTCTCCCTCAAACTTGGGAAGTGATTGATAGAGTTTGAAAGAAAGAAGAGACTAGGATGTTCTCTTGTCCATTTCCTTTAATTTAATTATATCTGAAAAGTGACTTTAGCATAATAAATGATTGCCATGTTAATTTTGAGACATGAGTACAATTATAAACAAATGAGACCATCGCCAAGAAGATTCTCAGCCTCTTCTGGCCTCTACACTGCAGCTGGGTTGGATTTGATCAGAAATCTGCAATTGCTTTACGGCACAAAACAGGAAGAGAGCACTGTTCTTCCAGAGCAAACAGAGCTAAAGCTTTCAGAGTTTCTGGCAGTGACAGATGGTGGAAGGAGAGAAAGGTCAATGGAAAAATAATTTCTAATATGTTTATCCTCTTCAGTAAAGACAAAGACAAAACCTGAAGAAAAGGGGGTTATGGGAAATACAAAAACACTCGCATTGACAGTGTCACTGAGATAGAGGCGACCAATCATTTCAACCATTTTTAATGTAATTTTACTTTAATTTATAGATTGGTTTGATCACTGAGCCAAAATGTACATTCTGTGCCTCTTGGATATTTTAACTTGGAAAATAAAATAATTGGAATTTGGAAAATAAATGGTTTGGCTACATGAAGCCCATTTGTTTTGATTCCAGAGAGAGCTCCCTGATTCCCATGTGCCCAGAGACATGCCCATTGGTCCAGTCCTTCTTGGCCTGCTCTGATAGGTCATTTCTCCTCCATGGCCACACCCAGTTGAAGACCGGACTACAGACTCAAGACAGACACCTGTTCCTGTTCAACGACATACTGGTTATTGCCAAGGCCAAGTAAGTGTATGTGTGTGTGTGCTTATGTGTGTGTGTGTGTGTGTGTACATTGGCCCTCACTTCTCTCTCTCTGCATTCCCAGGTCAGCCAACCACTTCAAGCACAAGGCCCAGGCGTGTGTGTGTGAGATGTGGACGGCAGGCTGTATGGAGGAGGTGTGTGAGGGAAGCACTAACCCACAGAGAAGCTTTGTCATGGGTTGGCCCACCTGCAACTGTGTCGCTACATTTAGGTACCACACACGCGCATGCATGTGTATGGTGTATATATACTTGTGTACACTCACGTAAACACACACACACATACACAAACAAACCCTAGCATGAAGTATGTGTAGCCATAGGTCACTACCTTACATAAGAGGCTGTAAAATGTATTTATGTTACAGTAGTAAACATGTTGGTAATGCTGGTAGAGCTGTAAACTGGACCTTAAAGGCCAGATGAAGAGAAAAATGACATGTTGAGTTGCTTGTTGCATGTTGAGACACCATAAGGTTCCCCAAGGAGAAGCCGGAACATTCACATTTGTCTAGCATCCACTAACCTGATTTGCCCTCCCGATATACAAGTTGCATAACTTCTACCAGGGCCTGGGAAAGCTGTTTGTGTTGTGCACCGACCCCTAATCACACACATATCCATACACATAGACACACACACACAGAAACACCGACGGCAGCTCTGTAGACGTTATGAGATGTGAGATGTTGTTCTGATGTTTACTGTCCATGTTCCCCCTCAGCTCAGCAGAACAGAAGGAGAGATGGCTCTCCCTCCTCAAAAGGTAAACTCTGCTAGTGTGAGTATGGGCCTTCATGCATCGGTGTATATGCAAGTGTGTGTGAAACAGAAAAATATACCGCATGTAAATATCCTACAGGGTAAAGAGTCCAAGCCTCCAACTATCCAGCCAGGAATTGTAGAGGAAGTTGGAAAATACTGCGTACTTGCTGCACTGTGGGGAGGGGTGGGGGCATCTAATGGTCTTCATGTTCCTGATCCGTCAATAGAGATCTTGCATCTATCTTATCGTATGTTGTTTCTCTCCTCCTCGCTCACTCTCCAGTCAAATAAAAGAAGCGAAAGAGATGGAAGAGCCTAAAACCATTCCTCTGAAAGTGTTCGGGAAAGGAATTAACACTTCTGCTGATGTACGTTTAATTTAACCTCTTTGTTAGTAGCCTACATGTGTTTTTTCACGTGTCTATGCATGTGCAGAGAATTCCATGTCAGTGTTCATTGATATGCATGTGTGCGTATGCGCCCTCTATAATTACAAAATGTAATCAGAACATTCTCAAGATTTTACATACATTTCCTAATTCCTACCAAATTAATTCAATACAAACGCCTTTTGTTTGCCATCTCAAGATGGCTCTGAGTTGATGTTACAGGATTCTGTGAATTGATGCTCTATCCTCTTGTTTCATGGCCCGGTGATTGAACGTTAAATGTATATTTGTAGTGACTGTCGTCTGAATGTCGTGGCTGTCTTCCCTTGCAATGTACAGTATGTGATGTCCTGTTGTTCCTGTACCATGTATGTCTCCATGCACTGTGTTGCTATGTAAGTTGTCATTATGTCTCTGCACTAATGCCACCAAGAAACATTCCTGTACTTTAACTGTACTTAGGGATAAAAGGGATTGTGACTGTGGCTGCCTTCTCCCCTGTTTAGATCAAGATCCTTGCAGTCAGCAACTGGGATTCAACCAATGAGGTGGTCCGACTGGCCCTGCAGCAGTTTGGCATTGCAGTGAGTAATGTTAATCAGTCTTGTGCAAGCTACTTTCTTAAAGTTACACATACGTTTTTGGTAGATTGTCCCATTAGCAAACTTACCCATTAAGTGATGAGAATATAGACACCAAAGTCAACCATGTGTCCCCAGTGGATTGTTAGCTTCATTGCTCCATGCTAACACTTTAGCATACACTATGTTAAGTGATAGTAGGCTCCATGCTGCACTTCTGTCTCTTAACATAACCCACTTTGTTATCCAAACTGATTTGATCCCTGTTGATAATTCCACACATCCCCTCTACATTACCCCATACTGACTACGTTTACATGGACAGAAGTAATCCGACTAAAGGCCTTATTCTAAATAAGACAATATTCAAATTGAGCTGTTTACATGGGTTGCTTATAGATTCATATTCCCGTTTACATGCTACGGACCATAGTCCGAATATGATTCAAGAATTGTATTCAAGAGTTTTATTTGCCATTTGTAACAAGTACTAGAACATTGGAATGCTTACTCCGACTATCAATCGCCATCACTGCAAAAATACTTAACAAGTTACAACCATAGAATTTGAATTGGATAGAACAGACTTTCCCAATCAAATCAATGTCCCAGGATGGAAAGAGCGGCGGCCATTTTTATGTACCGTTGGGCTAACTTCCATATTAAACCGACTTACGGCAAGTCACTGAAGCAAGAGGTTTTGCAGCAACTACCAAAAGCAATGGAAAACTGATGTCTTGCTCCATCTCCGTCTCCCTACTGCGGGGAGGCTACTTCTGGATTGTTGGACCGATTTGAGTTGAATCGCTTTATATTACTGTTGGTAAGTAATTTTATTACTTAAACGTTACAAAGCTAACCCTTTTTAGTTTAGGCTACAGCCACAGCGTGTGATACACTTCACGGCCTTACTGTCCAGACTTCCACTGTCACCATAGCAACTAACCCATAAAATGGCGCCTATGGCATTTTATGGTTTAGTTGTACGGCAAACAGTGGAAAGTCCGTTCTATCCAATTCAAATTCTATGGTTACAACCTATAATTACAATATATATATAAAATGTGCAAGATGTAAAACTAAATACTGTCCGAATATGAGCGACTGCTGGAAGGTAGAGCATGCGTCCTCAAGCAGTTGGATTGCCGCTTGTGTCGCAAAAAGCAGCAAATAATCCAATAGAGTTACATAGTTCGATTGAAGTGTATACATGTCTAAAATGGCCTTCAGTAATGCGACTAAAATCGTAATACTCCACGTCTTAATGCGATTATGCCTACTCCGACTATGACCTTATTTGGGTTAAGGTAATCAGAAAATGCTCTTTACATGGCAATTTCTTATTCAGACTATCATGTTAATATCTGATTATTGCTGTCCATGTAAATGTAGTCATTGTTGCCCATATATCCATCGCCATTGGTCTGGAATGGTTTTATTAGGTAGATCTTTGTATATTTGTACATTCTGTTTGCACGCTGCATTCAGTAAACATATCCCTGTGCCACTATCTGATAGATGATTTGTGCTTGCTGATTGGTAGCTGCAGTGTCGATGCTGTTGAGATGTAACGATACTAGTGTGTGATTCGCTACTGACAATGTTGCCCATAGGTTCAGTTGCACCAACTTTTCCTTGTCAACAAAAGGAAACACAGTGGTCAACAAAGGATGACTTATCTGCAGAAAACTGGTTGCACAAGTTAACTTGTGAACACACAGTTAGCATGTAGTGGTTGGAATAGAATACCATTCTGTCACTGCTCAGCACATTGGACCTCATTCTGGAACATTTTCTTAAATATCTTCGTAACTTCGTAAGAACAACCCTAAGAAACAGCTCCGCCGGATTCATGAACGCGTGGAAATGTGTTCTTAACCCTCCAAACTGTTCTCAGCTGCGCTCCTCCTCTTCCTTCTTAAATTGAAGGCGCATTTTCGTAGACTTGAATATACATACAGAAATGCCCCGCCAGCTCCTTATAAGGGCATGCAACCATAGGACCGTGTGTAAAACAGAAGGTTTTATTTGTCACATGCAGCATCACCAGTAAGATGAGCAGTGGAATGTTTCTCCACTGGCTCTTACACTGTGCACACTAAGCAAGGTAAAAAAATAAAACCAACTAACTAACCCTAAAATCTAACTTAGTGAGTCTCACCTTACTGAGCGCTCACGTTGAATACAAAGCCAAGTTGTTAATTGTCTGTTGAGTCACTTCTTTTAGTGCAATACAATTTCAAAGAAACGTCTTGCAAAGACTTTCATGCTCATTTGATGAGCAATTGGAAACTGCTGGGAAAGATCAGCTCTTCAGACTAATATGGAAGAAAACTGAAGATGTAGAATAATAATCTTTTTAAATACATAAGTAGGCTACTTGTGGATCTTGATAGGTCCTATCTATATTATGTATATTATGACCATGATATAATATATTTTAGTTATGGATATTCACAGGTTTATTTACAGAATGTAGATGTGTCCATTCTATTCCCCTAATAGAATGGATTCAGCGATTGAGTTTAGTGCTGATTTATTTATTCACTGCCATTTGCAGTGTTCGTTAGTGCTTTTATTTATTTCGTCACGATGCCTCATAGAATCATGACTATAAATGTGAAACGTAATTGTAAATGATACAAGTATTGTCATATTTATTATTATTTAAATCTGAGGATGTCTGTAGAATTGATGTGAACACATGATTTCTCACAATTTCAGCCCTTAAGAACACAGTGCACTGCAGTCTGGCCAATTTATGACTGCTTTTGTTCTGTGTTCTTAAATCCTGTTCTTAGCTAATAACAAATCCAAGATAAGAAACCGTTCAGGAATGTCAGAGTTGTCCCGGAAACATCCTAAGTGGACTTAAGAAGAAATTTCTTCTTATCTTTTGTGTAAATGCGTTCCAGAATGAGGTCCATTGTGTCTTAGCCTCTTAAAATATATTTCTCACTGCTCTCCACAGGGTTGTGTATCTTGGTTTTTAAATGATCTCTGGTTCAGGGTTCCACGAGTTTGCGTAGCTTGGTTTTTAAGGCATCTTTGTCTCTGAGTCCTTGCAGGGTTGTGTGTTTTGTTTTCATGAGTATCTGTATCTGTTTGCCACAGGGACATGTGAAAGACTACCAGCTGTGGGTCATCTCCAAGAGGGACAACACCCCCTATCCTCTCATTGGTCAGTGAGTCTCAGTCAGTGGTCCAGTCCCAACCTGAGGTCTTCAGAGTTGTGGGGGAGACAACAAGGTGTCAGAGGATACTAGGCATGACAATAGTGAGATTAGTTTTTTTAAACTGTAGTTGAGTAACAAAAGAAAATGACCTTAGATCCTGACACCTTCCTTTGAAATTGGTTATGTGACACGTTGTATTCACCCCAATACATTTCAAAACAAGACATCTCTCTCTCTCTCTCTCTCTCTCTCTCTCTCTCTCTCTCTCTCTCTCCAGGGATTGATACTGTCTCTCTTTCTCTCCCTGTTTCTCTGTCCCAGGTCACGAGTTGCCCTTCAGTATCCAGATGAGTCATGTGAGAGATCTGCTGTCTAACGGCGGCAATAGCAGGAATGCTGTACCATCCCCAGACAGACAGAGGGCGCTGCAGGCAGAGCAGCTGCAGGCAGAGCAGCTGCAGGCAGACAAGCAGTGCCAGTTCATATTGAAGCCACGACCCATCGCTACAACACAGCAGCATGTATCTGCGGGTGAGAAAGTCCTGCTATTGTAACTCGCCATCAATACTGTGTCACCGTCCCATAATGAAGAGGTTGCAGGTCAGATCGCTGCAGCAGCCAGATATCCCGTCAAAGTGCCCTTGAGCAAGCATTGGGTCTGTGTTAATTTCCCACCCTGCTATAAACTCTCCAACCCATGTATGTACCTTTCCATATGGGTTGAGGATGAATTTGCAGCTGTTGCTCTTTCTGTACTGTGACCCCTCTGAATCTGGAATTGGGAAAGACTGGCAGCCATCAAATCATCAAATCAAAATCAAATCAGATTTACACACAATTACACAGGTATAAATATGAGTGAAATTATTGAGTGCAAGTTAACAATATACACACGCAATACAATATAGTCTAATATATTGTAGAGCTGTTTGCAGAATGCACTTTGTCACATGTAGTCAGCTATATAAATCAGGTTAGGAGACATTCAGCTAACATGGTGGCTAACATGCGTTGTAGTTAACTTTAGCTAACGTAACTAATAATAATAAATTGTATTTATATAGCGCTTTTCTCAATACTCAAAAACGCTTTACATTAAAAACTAGAAGAAAAAAAACTATAAATAAAATCCGAATTACAGTGGAAAGAAAGAAGGAAGGTAAGACGGTGCACGAATTTCAGATATTAAAAGCAGTTTTGAAAAGGTGTGTTTTGAAGGATGTGGCATAGAGTGGCTAAAGTAAACATAGCTAATGTAGCTAAATTCCTCTTAGTTACAATCTGTGAGAGAAATAAGTAAATTATCTACTTACTTGTGACAAAGTGTCCACAAACACAGGTATTATTTGATGAGTGCCAATCTTTATTCGTTGGAATGTGAATCAGGCTCCTAAGCTCGGGGTCTTCTTCTCACTTTAATCTTTTCACCCAGTCCTCTGCTTTGTTTCTTCCTGCCCCGACTCTCCTGATGGAAACCAAAATAATCCCAATCCGTTTCCCCTTGAAAACCTCTGTTTGCACCTCCAAACCCAACATTTTCCCGTCAAATTAGTGACTTTAATTTTCAAGTTAGTGGTCAAAAAGAACCCAGAAGTTGTTCACACTATCTGAATATCACACATTTTGTTTTGTCATATACGTAGCCTTGTAATCACATAGATATGATGTCATACTATAGCGGTACAACTTCATGATTTCCATATCACACACATGTGAGTGATATGTGCCCTGACTATTTTTCGCACACATAGTCCCAATTTATTGTCGGTAAAATAAAAGTAATTCCTTTAAAATATGGTCCAAGTGGTGATGTACGTATATGATAAATATATAATTGCCCCATAATCATCACTCGTGTTACTTTATCGCGGACTTGTGATTCAATCACTTGTCCTTGATGATGTAACACTCGTTCTGATTAGGGAGCGATTATATACAATATACTGTAAATATGAATTGGCGATACAGATGAGCAGAATGGACATTTATTTATATGAAAGTGTTGTTGATTATTACTTATAAAAGAAGTAAAAAATAATAGAAGATAGTGTATTTATTCTTAAGGAAGTGTTGCATTCTGGGATAATGTGTCTTGTTTTCAGAGTCGTCTCAGAAGCCCTTTAATAGGAAGCGTTCCTTCATCAACTGGGCCTTCTGGCGAGGCTCCTCCTCTCACCTCAACGAGTTGTCCATGTCCCTCTCCGGTCCCGCCCCCGGCTGCTTGTTCGGCCAACCGCTCAGCTCTGTTTGTCTAGAGGATACTCTGCCCAAGCCAGTCATGGTGAGGGGGCACAATGACATAGCAGTAACTTACATTTTAGGCATTTAGCTGATGGTCTTGTCCAGAGCGACTTACAATTCTTCAACAGTAGAATAAGCAGCAGCAATTCCCATTTCACCAAAAACGAAACGCAACGAAAAATATGGAATGACTGGGTCACGGTCTTAGTGCCTTAGTGCCTTAGTGCCTCTGAGCTTACAACTATCATGAAAGAGTAAAGTGCTTGGAAAATAAATAAAATATGCACTTAAGGAGAGAAATTGAAGGGGAGTTGAGTGAGTATGGAAATTGTTCAGTAGGAAGAGGGCGACAAGGCATTTCATTTTGACATCAAAACATACAGAAACTGATAGGTAGGGGCGGCAGTAGCTCAGGAGGTAGAGCTCCTGTCCCGCAACCGCAAGGTCGGCGGTTCGAGTCCAGCTCCTCCCGGGGATAAATCTGTCGTAGTGTCCTTGAGCAAGACACCTAACCCCAAAGACACCTGCTCCCCGGGCGCCATAATGGCAGCCCTCTGCTCCGGGCCCCCCCAGCATGTGTGTGTTGTGCAATTACTTGTGTGTATCCGGGGGGGATCCGTGATGGGTTAAATGCAGAGAATAATTTCACTAAGTGTGTGCGGTGCTCTGTGCATGTGTGTGACAATAAAGGATAAATTATTATTATTATAAAAGTCAAGTCAAAATCTAGTGCGCTTGTAATGCACCAAGTGTTTGAAGTTGGCAGCCTACTAATTTGAAGTCATTACCTATCCCATAATGCTAAGCATCCATATATCAACATCAGTCATTACATTACATTACATTACGGCATTTAGCAGACACTTTTATCCAAAGCGACCTACATGTCATACCGTTGGCGGAGGCAGCCATGCAAGGTACCAACCTGCTCAACGGGAGCAATTTGGGGTTAGGTGTCTTGCTCAAGGACACTACGACAGATTTTAGTTTTTTGCCGGGAGGAGCTGAACTCAAACCTTCAACCTAGTGGTTGGTAGGTGGGAACCTCCTGAAGTACTGCCGCCCCAGACACTTTAGACACTGTAAATGCATTTTACACTGAAGGATAGGCTGAGGACCAAATTTAAAATGAAAACGTATTAGTGTGGAAGGCTACATCCACACTAATACTTCACCTATTAGTGTGGATGTAAACGATCTCCGTCCACACAAACGTTTTAGCACCATTTCAAAAATAATCTCCGTTCATATTAACACGCTTGAAAACGCATATCACATGACGATTCACATACACTGGGCATGCGCATGTTGGTGTAAACAGGAAGCAGATTGTCTACTCTGCGGACACTTGTTTTCATATTTATATAGTTATTTGTACTTCCTATAACCCTGTGGAGCTCTGGGGCACCTCCGGGACAGCCCATAACACACACGGAAATAATTGGTCCCAATTTTTCATATCGATGTCCGTTACCTTGCGCAGCATGCTTTTCAGGGTTTTGTTAAATCTCTCCAATAAGCCATCGGTCGGGGTTGGTACACCGACGTGCGGAGATGCTTCACACGTAGCTGGGTGGTCCCGCATGACCGTAGCCATGAAGCTAGTCCCCTGGTCCGTCAGGATTTCTTCTGGCATGCCGCCCCTAGAAAACTGTTGTGTTGGGGGGACGCCACATTATGCAGAACAAAACAAGCATAGATACCAAAAGGAAGGTCCTCCATGTTTACGTCCATCGCCCTCCTCAAACCGTGCCTTCAAATGTTTGATCACCATGCGTGCCTTTCCATAACACTGCTCCTGTGGGGTAACTCCATTAGGGTCTTCCTTCATGAGGTACGGCATCAGGGGATAAGCTGGATCACCCAGAATAAACACAGGAACAGCCTCTTCGCCCTCCAACAATTCTTTAGGGCAGGAGGGAATTGTCCCATCTTTTTGTGAACGTAGGTGTCTGCGTTATCGTTTTCAAAAGTCTCAGTTTCTGCTTGTCCATACTAATAAGCAACCTCAGAGTTTTCAAACTAACATGGGGTTCGAAAACACCGTAGGCGTAAATGTAGGAAAAAGTTATGCGTTTTAAAATGAAAACGTATTAGTGTGGATGTAGCCTAAGCACATGGTCCACTGGGCAGGGTCATACCTTGTCTTCATTATCTTCTCGTTTTTCTTCCAATCATTGATGCAGTGGTAAATAAAAAGGAGGGTAAACTTTGCTCTCCAGTCAGTGATCATCATAAGGCAAATTAGTAATATAAACAAATATAAATTATATGTTCAGAAAAGCATTACCGTAATTTCCGCACTATTGAGCGCACCTGAATATAAGCCGCACCAACTAAATAAATAAAAAAAGACAACTTTGTACATAAATAGGCCGCACCTGTCTATAAGCCGCAGGTGTCCAGGTGTTGTAACATGAGATATTTACGCTTTTTTCCAAACAGTGTCGGAATTGAACAGCCTCAGAATGGCTTCATCACACACGGTGCCTGTAACACGGCAGTAAAACAACAGTAAGACAGCTTACCAGAAAAGTAATTCATCGCTATCTTAATCTTCCTCCTGCGCACTAAAACCATTAAAGTCGTCTTCTTCAGTGTCTGAATTGAACAGCCTCAGAATGGCTTCATCACACACTTTCTCAGTAACACGGCAGTAAAACAACAGTAAGACAGCTTACCAGAAAAGTCATTCATCGCTATCTTAATCTTCCTCCTGCGCACTAAAACCATTAAAGTCGTCTTCTTCAGTGTCTGAATTGAACAGCCTCAGAATGGCTTCATCACACACTTTCTCAGTCTCTCTTTCGTTGTCGCTCTCAATGTCACTGTCGTCTCTGGCGCACTTGTGCTGTCCTCTTCATCACGCAGCAGTCCAGCCTTTCGAAACCCGTTGGTGATGG
>OMOT01080831.1:0-10320 GCA_900312575.1 Acanthochaenus luetkenii
AGCTGACTCATTTTAGATGGAAGTACAATTTAAATATAGCGTTAACGTTGTTTAGCCAGCTAACTTACGTTATCTTTATGTTCCTATAGCATACGGCTATATTCGCACCAACATGATCCTTACTAGATGAAGGATGTTCTGAAGCTAAAATAATTTAACTATCATTATCAGGGTAGAAGTTTTCAGTGGCAGCATAACAATACAGCCATTTCTTAATTAAATACAATCCAACTGTAACTGGTTGGTTTTTATATGGTTGGACTTTTAACACAGAAACATTCAGAAGAAGATATTTTGATTAATAATTTCCATGTTGTACCTTTCCAGTACAGCCTGAAAACGGTCCAACAATAAGTGGACCTCCACAGCTCCATAACATGCTATTGACTTACAAATCCGTTTTACATGGGTTACAATATAATACTATATTAATAAAACAATCAGCATTACAATAACAATTTAAATAGAAAACCAACATACATGTACAGTAAGAAATGCTGAATAATTGTGGTATTACAAGTGAACTGAATCACTGAGTATCGGTGTTGAATAACTGTCTGACCAATCGAGCCTGAACTCGACACCTCGTCACAGGGTTTCTTGTGTTCCGTCTCCGTGCTTAGTTCAGCTCTCACGCTTCAACTGTGTCGACTCCGTTACAAACGCAGTTACCTTTGATCTCCGTCCCACAGGCGTCACAATGTACATTACGTTACTTTGCGCCGCTCTCATACCGAAGACATTCAACGTCCTTCAGCCGCTCTCTGAAAAATATTCACCTTCAACTGTTTCCGCTGTCACAGCGACTAAGTTACATCAGTAACGTTACTAAAATATGCCGTAATCGTTCGCTTAATCTTTTTAGCTAGCCGCGAAAGGGAGTGATTGAAGGCTAATCTCAACCAATCTAGAGTCAGCATTAAACGGTAAGAACCTCAAACTCACGTTCGATTGGTTAGAATGGGCACTGTCACAAGGCATACCAACGGATGTACAGCGAAAGGGACGTCCAAGTGAAGAAGAAGAAAAAGGTCGCACCAGAACAATTATTTACACTCGCACAGATGCTCCCAATTATATTTCGAGGTCGCACAGACTACATTTCGGGAGCATATGTGACCCTGATTGCATAGCTAGTAGTACAGCCTGCGCTTGGTGCGTTCACTCTTGAGTGGCTGCACATGGCCACTGTTAGCTAAGACACCTTTCTCCATCGTCGGCTGCCAAAAGCCAAGTGATCATTCCCTGGTAGTAACTAGCAGCTAACGTTAGTTAAGCCACGGTTGGTTGCAAGGCCGAATTGACTGATCCAGATACAGTCAGATAACTTAAGACCAGTTGTTTAGGCGCGCGGTAATCAAGCCTGATAGCTGCATTTTGTGGTTTGCCTCATAACTCGCTTTTGGAGATTAGCCAGCAGGCAAGGAAACTGTCTTTCTAGCATAATGAACATGGGGTAGCCAACGCAAGCTTAGCAGGGTTAGCTAGCTAGTTAGCTAGCCAAGAGGAGGTGACCATGAGTTCAGCCAGTCTGTACGTCAGAAATGGAGTAACAAAGCATTTAAAATGGGCGACGAATTGGTGTATCAATAGTCTTCATATTACGTAATTACCCATACAATGTCACAGTTTACTCACGTTGACGGTTAGGGTCGGGGGAGTAACTCAACACCGGCAAAGTTCACGGCAACGGTCGTGGTGGTACACGTCTGCCCGCCCATTCTGCGTGATTGAGCCTGGGATTGGCTACTGCACGTCTGAACTCAATCACCATTGGCCGAGACAGCTCACTTCTGGTCACGTGCGACGGGCTTAACTTGTTCCTCATTCGGTTCATTCAATCTGCTGAACGACATTCAGCGGGTACGCACACGGGGGTACATGGCTCCATTTGTTTTGACCTAAACACGCATGTGTGAGACGTTTCCACATCAGTCAAATTCATATAGTCTGGTTCACGCAAGTTTACTATTGATACCGTTTACAAACTGGCTGCAGTTCCAAATGTGCAATGGGTTTAACTACTATAGTACAAATGCTCATTAGCAGAATGACAGTAATTAAATCGAAAGAAACACTTAAGAAAGCACATTACTCGAAAACACTACAGACACCAGGAGACAAAATGGGAGATTCAGTTGGACTTTATTTTGTTCCTTTGAGGCGCTGGCATTGACACACTCCATAGAAAATAAACTCGGCATCTCTCTCCTTAACAAAACATCTGGTATCATGACAAAAGTAATAATTCTCCACAATGCAGAGCCGGGACAAAATGGTCTCAAGTTTGACAAGGTTTCAAACCCACTTACAAAATATACTTTTTAAGTGCCATGGCTATGAAATACTGTTGATGGTGGTGGTTCTTACTACCCATCACATTTAAGTTCAACACAAGCGCCTCTTGACTGTAATCAAGTGTGACATTTTGGCCTAAGTGTTGCCTTCATTGAGGCCAAGTAACTAGGGAGCCAACATCCAGCATCAACGAGGGTATTCCAGAGCCAGACGTTAACAAAAGACGGGGCTCTTGAGTACTGCAGAGGCTTTAGAAGAGCAAAAACACAATGATTCCGTCTCTGCTGGTGCTTGACATGAATGCTGGGGCCAGCCAAAGAGTCAATCGGACAGCCTGAGAGACCACAGTATCCACTGAAAAAATAAACTAAATAAAGTGAAACGGTGATCCCTCAAATTTAAGATATCCTGTCTCATGTAATGTGCTGAGGCTTTAATATAGCCATACTGACCAACACAGTTGCAGCTGGTCACATGTAACAAAACAAAAGAAAAAAGACCAGGTCTGCCGCGTTCCAAGTCTGACACGGGCTTGCTGCAATTCCTCACAATCACTTATTTTTGGTAATGACCATCCTGTGTGACTGCTCCTGCTTATTTTCAGGTCTAACATTAATGCCACTTTTTTCTTTCAGAAGACAAAGAAAAGCAAATCACACAACAGCTAAGTGGATGGGTGTTAGATTAAGGCACTTTGTAGTGTAGAAGTGGGATAGTGATTACATACTGAATGATCGAAAAAGTTGACTGGCTTCAGCACTGACATTTTGGCAGTCTTGGCATCAAAAAGAAGCTATGTTGACTAAGGCCCCTCAACTTGTCAGGTTCACATAAAATTAGTGATCAAAGACCTAAGAAGATGCTGCCTGGTGCTTTAGCTTTTGAAAGGATCCATGACATACAATAATTACATAGTAAACTGATTTACCCTCATTATTGGGTCTGTGCTTTGACAAAATGAACCATATATAGTGTCACTGACATTACACAGTGACCTTTAAGTATAATAATTATGCAGTAAACACTACACTATATATATATGCTAAAAAGTAGCAAGGTCATTGTCAACAACATTGTTTTGTGCCCTTTGTACTGCAGCATCATGGCAGCCTTCTTTCAAATAGCCTTCAGAGCAAAAGTGGTCATTTTGGTTTCTGGAGCCTTCTATATTCTATTCTAATTTCTGTAATTCTCTGGCTCATTCTTCAGCTTTGGTTTTTTTGCTTTAGCCATCTGCTCAAAGGCATATTAGCATGAAGTGAACATGACCGGTGGAAAGGGCCTCATCTGCACAGCAGAGGTGCGACATTGGCTGAATCATTCAAGTCCATCTTTGATTTCACATTTCTCTTACATCAAACCACAATAAAAACTTAATGAGAATTTCCCTCCAGTGTAGTTAGAGGCTAAGGTACATGAAAGACTTTAGCGATTCAGCCCAAGTCACAGGTTACAGTGATATCACTGGCAGTGTGGCAGAAGGCCAGAATGATTAACAGTTGGCAGTTTCAGCGTGAAACATGCCAGTTGACCAGCATGTGCTGTAAACTATGCCGAGATAGCACTTACCACTGCTGTAAACTAAAACTGGAAATAAAAATGTATTTAAAAAATAGACCCTTTTGATGGCAAAGTGGAGGACAGAAATCTTCTTGTCTGAAGTCTTGTCTGATGGGTAGCCGACAATGTGTGCGATGAATGCCAGGCGCCACGTTTCTCCTGAAAAAAACAAAAAATTAAAAAAAGAGCGCAAGAGTCGAGTTAGGACTTCTGATCACAACCATGTGAATGACTCATTGCTGATCAGCCGTGTCCAAATCTATGTTGACTGCTTTTCAACACATCCTTTCACTTTTAAATCCTGTGAAATCTCTGCTAATGTACTCAATGAATGAGGATGCCATCTATCAACAAGAGAGTGGCCATGTTTACTCTCATTCACGCTAGAGTGCTCAGATGACGCGTTTCCCGCATCTATCCTAATTTGCCCACAACAAAATGTGATCGATCGACAGACACACCAACCGACCACCCTAATTCTGAACTAGGACTTAGTCAAATAACAATTCAATGTATTGAAATTCAAATCTCTCAAAGAACCAAATTGTGCCCTCAAAATCCCCTAAAATGTATGGTCAAGTAAAGTATTATTTCCCAAGTTATGTTTTCATGGAGTGTTGTGCCTTTCTGGATACCACAGGTCACTTCATCCTACCCTTTACAGTTTATTCTCTAAAACCTTATGCTCCCCAACCCCATCTGTGAAAATAACTGACCATTAATTCAGGCTGCTCCCATTTCCTTGCGTTTGACTCCGCTGCCATCATTTTCTGGGTCCAACGAGTGAAACTCTGCTACATACAGGCTCTTGTCAATGCTACCGGGGATGGGCTTAATCTCAGCGACCAGCTGGTCTTCGATGCCCTTCAGGTTGAAGCGGTCCTCTGAGGTGATCAGATTGATGGCCAGTCCCAGGTGACCAAAACGCCCTAAGGAGAAATGAGACGCAGTGTTATAAAGTGTAGACTGGTGTGCCAGATTTTGAAAGTGGTAGCTATAACACAAGCAGACTGTTGTTACTGTGAGAATTTGTACATGGGCCCTTCTTCACCTGATCTGCCAATGCGGTGCAGGTAGGTCTCAGCACTTTTGGGAAAGTCGAAATTGATAACCACGTTCACTGCCTGGATGTCGATACCTCTAGTGAATAAGTCTGAGAGAAAGCAAGCACATAATCAACAGTCAACCAACCATTAATAATTATCATTTCTATTAGAGTTGGTTTCCGGTTTTACCGGTGTCATCCGGTCTGTGATTTCAAACCGGTTTCATTTTATACACACCGACTGTTACCGGTATTCATTATGAGATGGTCTGGCAAAATACCTGCGCAGACGCTAAATTGATTAACTTGTATTGCATTACTATGCAACTTGATAAACATAATATTTTCATTAATAAACTGAGCACTAGTTACATCCGCGTGCTGCATGTGAAGAGTTTGTTAGAAATGCAGGTTCTCACATTCTCACAAGGCCAACACCAGCAGCAGTTAGAGAGAAAGAGGAGGAAGCTGCTCAGCCTCCCCCTAAAAATAAAACTGACAGGTGTCACTGCCATGACCACTGAGGACACAATGTGCGAGTACAGAGACAAATGTATGCCTATTTAATTTGCTATACTATTTATGTTTTTTTTTATTTGACCTTTACAATTTGCCCTAAAACTTTTCATAGCCTACACATTTGCACTAACCTGGAGCCTTATTTTATTTTGTTTGATGTCAAGGCCATTTTATAAAAAGGAACTGAATAACCAAGTCCACTTTGTTTTTAAACAAAGTTTTGGATGCAGATAGATTATAATCAGTTTGTTTTAGTGGCCATGGTTTTTAATTTGTTTGTGTATTGCGGTTGCATTTAACATGGTAAACTTTTTCCAAGAATGATTGAATGTTTGTTGTGTTGAGGAATAAAAACCGGTGTCACTCAGTTGTGTTCAGCGTTTGTCTGTGCCGCTACAGTCGCTCCTCACATCTGCGGTTCTCATTGTAGGTAGCGGAATCATGCGTGTGTGCACTATCTTGTGGTGAGAAGTCGATATTACTGGTATAAACCGGTGTTGGGCCACATATCAAACCGATTTTGAAATGTGTACACCGACCCAAGCCTAATTTCCATTTTCTTCAAATTTTTTAATATTCAATACCCTTCACCTACCTGTGCAGACCAGGTTTCTGCACAATCCATTCCTGAAGTCGTGGAACACGCGGTTCCTGTACTCCTGCATCATCTTTGCATGGATGTAGAAACAAGAATAGCCCAGTTGGGTGATCTTCTTAGCCAGGAGCTCAACCCTCTGCGTGGAATTACAGAAGATGATGGACTGATTGATCTGAAGCTGTAAGAAGATAAATATACATGCGGTCAGACAGGCAATAACTCATATATGCAAAGGCTATTGAGTGCCCTAGGCCCCGTCTCTCTGACATCCCATGTGGGTTTACATCCGTGTATTGCACTCACCCTAGAAAAGAGTGTGTTGAGGCAGTGGACCTTCTGTCTCTCAGTCACATAGGCATAGTACTGAGTGATGCCCTTCAGGGTCAGCTCCTCCATCAAGTTGATCTCATACGGCTTCTGCAGGTGCTTGGACTGGACAAGAGATTCATGTTTTCATACTGTACTCTAATGACCAACACTGACAAATTTTAACTATTCAGGAAATAATGTAAGGACATTTAAGTGAAACTGCAGGGTTATATTTTTCCCCTTCAAAATAAACAACTACTCAGATTTGCATGAAGTGGGAGTGCATCTGACACCAAAGTACACCATAAGTAGTTTATAAATGTTAGGACCTTTAACCTCAGGTTTTCCACAATACAACATTTTCTATTACTTTTCATTTCATTTTCCAGAACTAGAAATGTAGTAGTTAAGTTCCCAGGTAATCTAGGCCATGCGGTAACCCTGACTGAGGAAGACATTGAAGGCACAGATGGTTTCCGATATCCTGGCCATTCGATTTTGTGCCATCTTTCCAACACTTCAGATAAAACTGCCAAGATCAAAATGCACATCTACCATTTGGCTGCACTCACAAGACTACCAGAATTGCTTTGTGTTCTTACCATGAATTTTTGCACACTGACGGGGAAGGTGGCAGAGTAAAGCAGGATCTGACGGCCCTTGGGCAAGAAACTGATAATATCTTCAATCAGGACCACAAAGTCCTGGGACAGCAGCTTGTCTGCCTGAATACAGGGATAGATGGTGTGACAAAAGTGGCAGGCTGTTGAGCAACATCAATGTTTAAATGGTTACCGAGATGCGATTTATAAAGAAGGGCCACACTCACCTCATCCATCACCATCATTTGGGTTTTATCCACCTTGGCCACACCCTTCTTGATCAGATCTAGAATCCTGCCTGGTGTGGCTATCACCACATGCACTAAGAGAGGAGGACGAGGGGAGGCAGACAGAGCACATTGTGTCAAGTTCAGGAGACAAGAGTTGTGCAATATTCTTGTACAACATGCTGGTAAGACACCTCCTGGACATAGTTAAACTGCAGTCAACAGAAGTACACTATACATGTCATTCAGCCAGGCTATGAGTAGTGGTGTCTTGAAAATTACTTGACATATAATAATCATCATTTGTTACATTTATTTCATACTTGTCCTCCCAACAAACAAATCAAAGACCACTCAAGGTCACAGTCACCCATCGGACATTAATGTTGCACAGCTGTAAAATATATTATAAAGACAGCTGACCCATCACCTGGACTAAAAATGGCTGGGGCATGAGTAAAGTAAAACGAATGTGTGTAAATGAATGAGTTGTTGTGATTTGAGAGTGACAAGTTGGAAGATAAAGAAAATAAAAAATGACGTGATACAGTGGGGACTGGTTCTGCAACTACTTAAGAAACACTCATTACAATCTTAGCAAATACAAATGTATGTTTTCAAATACTGAGCTGCATGGAAATGGCCCATTCCACCCCCTTCCATATTTAGTGTCATGAACTAAATAACTACCTGTCTCATCCAGACGCATGATGTCGTCCCTCAAGTTGGTGCCTCCAGTGGTAGCCATGACCTTGACCCCTCCCATGTGTTTGCTGACCTGAATGCTGATCTGGCTCACCTGCAGGGCTAACTCTCTTGTGGGCACCATTACTATGGCTGGTTTGAGAGACAGAAATGGGAAGGAATCAGAATGTATGGAGGAGGTGTGACAGCAAGACAACTGCTCAAATAAAATAAAATAAATAAGACCCTTTACATTCAACCCCCGCCACCCACCTCCCCCCAAAAAATACAAACCACACCTTTAGGCATATTATCTGGCTTGACAAGACTCACTGAACATGCAGAATTGTGGGTGTGTCATATGTAAATGATCAACTGATTCCACACGGTTCTCATTCCACGGCTGCCTCTGATTTATCAATCTACGATGTAATTTGAACTCAATTTGGTGTTTTAGGATAATTTCCACGGCAGATTATGCATTCTTGTCCATGATAGCTTAATGAATGAGGGCCATTGTGTGGCCAAGGTATGCTGGTCCCTCATGGCACAGCTCCAACAGAGCACAATACATGTGTGGGAGAATAGGGCTGTGGTCCATATACCCTAGATTCTGTGGCCAATAGAACACAACATACATACTGAATATACATGCAAACATGAGCTACCTTACAAAGAGAGACTTTAAAAAAGAGACACCGTCTTTGGACGTTCTAAAATTTGAATGGTTAGACAGAGGAAGCAGAAACTCTTCTCACCCTGGATATGATCCTTCTTCAGGTCTATCCTCTCTAGGAGAGGTATGAGGTAGGCTCCACTTTTTCCTGTGCCATTCTTGGCTCGGGCCAGAATGTCTCTGCCTGACAAGGCAATTGGGATGCTTTCCTCCTGTTGGCACACAGAAAAGCCGAATCAGTACAGTAGGCAGAGTTCACTGGATAAGATGTACTTATTTGAAAACCACCAATCGTGAAGTGCTACATGCAAGACATTTCCCCTGCCTGCCCCTTTAGGATACAGAAAAGCTTTTTTCCATGCTCATGGCCTATGACAATAATTAACATTTGGGACCACAAAGAAACCACCAATGTTCTAGTATCTTATAACAGGTATGACCATTGATCATTAGGGTTTCACTATAAAAACCTGGTTCAGTCTGAAACCTTAACACCTGATGATCATTATGTTAATATATGCAACCGTTTTACAATATTGGAGAACTAGTACTTCCTGTGTTACACAGTAAAATCCTTTTGGCCAAGATTATCATCACCAGGAGCTATGACCATATAGAAAATCATTCTGAACAGGCATGCATATCTGAGTTCTAATGGCAATATTTACCTGGATAGGAGAGGGCTTCTCCCATCCCATTTCAAAGATTCCCATCAGCAGTTCCCGCTTCAGGCAGTAGTCCTCAAACTCATTCCCCTTGGTTGATGTCACATCCTGGGAGATGCAGAGCAGGAAGAAATCTCAATAGGTGGAAGTGCCAAAAGGCTGAACAATGAATCCAAATAAGTATGTCTTCTACTACTAATATAGTTAACTTACTGAGGTTTTCACTCTGGTGTCTTTTGGAGGCAGATGCAGGCACTTCTTCCAGTCATCACCAAATCTGGTTGGATGAGTTTGCATTGTCAAGACTGCACTAATCAACAACACTCACACAGGCAAAAGGGCCATAATAAATAAGGAGAATGCTGTCAATTTTCAACAGTAAAATACATCTTTCTCTACCCTTCATGGAGTACTGTGATCATAGGCAACAAGTTTTAATTGGCTCTTGAGCCAGAATGACCAGGCCCAACAGGGCCAGGCCACATGAACAGCTTATGTACCTTGGATGCATATTTGGCACGGCCCCTTTTCAGTACAATGGAATGTAAATGTAAGTTTGGATGAAAGACATAAACCTGGCAATTTGAAAGCAAACCCGAGAGCTTATTTGAGTGTTCCCATCCAAACGAGCCAAATAATTCTTGGGCACTTTCACACCTAGCTCGTTTGGAGCTGTTGTTTCAAAACCTTGCATATGTCATCATCATCATCTTCAACCGCTTATCCGAAGTCGGGTCTCGGAGGTAGCAGCTCCAGCAAGGGCCCCCAAACTTCCCTTTCCCTGGCCACATTAACCAACTCTGACTGGGGGATCCCAAGGCGTTCCCAGGCCAGCGTGGAGATATAATCCCTCCACCTAGTCCTCGGTCTGCCCCGTGGTCTCTTCCCAGCTGGACGTGCCTGGAAAACCTCCCTAGGGAGGCGATCAGGTGGCGTCCTTACAAGATGCCCGAACCACCTCAACTAGCTCCTTTCGACGCAAAGGAGCAGCGGCTCAACTCCGAGTCTCTCACGGATGACTGGGTTTCTCACCTTATCCCTAAAGGAGATGCCAGCCACCCTCCTGAGAAAACTCATCTCGGCCGCTTGCATCCACGATCTCGTTCTTTCGGTCATGACCCAAAGAACGAGATCGTG
>OMOT01080834.1:0-31777 GCA_900312575.1 Acanthochaenus luetkenii
TTCATGTAAAGGAAGGGGTTTGTGTGAAATGTATTTTGTGTAATAAGACACCCTAATTCTGCTCTCTGAACTAGCTGGAAAATAAAAAGATCTCATTGTGCCTCCCCAATGGAGCTGGCTGTTCCCGGCTTGCACCGGGCCTCTCCTCCATTTCACAAGAACACTCCAGCTCTGTGGTCTCACAGATTTAGCTAAATGACAGCCGAGGTGGCGGCTGGTCGTCAGGAGAGGGTGTCGTTTCAGAGCTCCCGCTCTGAGATTGCTCTTTATCCCAGGACATTCTGAGACAGTGTTAATACCGTAGATGTCCATTCACAATGCACACAAACACAGCCATCCGACCCATTGCCTATCAATGGAAATGTCCATTCACAGTAACTGCTGCCTTGGCTGGAGAGCCTTCTTTGGTGTCATTGCTCCCATGGTGCTGGACTCCCCATTTCAGCCTTGCAACATCGGCCCACTGTTTTCTCAGTGTGATGAGCATCATTTGAGAGTCCCCCTGTCTCAGCGTCCTCTGCCTCCAAGCTAATTTACAGCTAGCTCATTCGCTTTACTGCCATTCGCTGATGGCAGCACTTAGAAGTGTTTGCTGGTTCATCTCTCCCAGCTCGTCACAAAAGAAGTTTTGCTTGTTTGACTTGTGGAGAATTCAGGCAATGGGATTTCATCCAGCTTTGTATGAAGTCCACAGGTCTCTGTGACACGGATGTATTCACACAGGCTAGTGGGACAGCTAAGTGTAGCAGCCCCATTCCTATGCAGATGACACTGACTGACAGCCCATTGTGGGTAATGACGTGTTTTAGAACATGTTGCCCACAGTAGTCGCCTTCTGTGCAGTTTTGTTTGAAATGTATGTACGCTCTTGTACATACAGTATAACATATCCATCAGGGAGAAGCTTCCATGTGGAGAAAGACAGTACGACTTCCACAGGTTTGATTTAAACAAGTATAGAACATGTATTTGATTATTTCAAGGTCTTGGGAATAAACTGTTGATCAGTCCCAGTACATGTACTGTATATCCACACATTTTGTTGTTTTAGAACCACTGTCATTTTCTTATTGAATTAGGGTCTGTTTGTTGTGAAAGATAATCATACTGTAGAGTGAGTGATATGGTCTAGTTGACAGTCATATTGTGATATTGTAGTGTAGAATAATGTTCAGCTATAGAGTGATATGGTCTAGTTGACAGTCATATTGTGATATTGTAGTGTAGAATAATGTTCAGCTATAGAGTGATATGGTCTAGTTGACAGTCATATTGTGATATTGTAGTGTAGAATAATGTTCAGCTATAGAGTGATATGGTCTAGTTGTCAAAATTTTCCAGCCACTATCAACAGACATCAGATTCACTGACAATATCCTCAAATCCAGTCAAATAATTAAGGTTAGGAAGAAACAAGTACAGACCTGCAGCCTGTTGCACCATTACATTACGTTACATTACAGCACTTAGCAGACGCTTTTATCCAAAGCGACTTACATATCATCACACTGTTGGTGGAGGCAGCCATGCAAGGAGTTAGGTGTCTTGCTCAAGGACACTACGACATATTTATTTTCCCCAGGAGGAGCTGGACTCTAACCTTCAACCTTGCGGTTGCTGGGCGGGAACTCTTCCTCCTGAGCTACTGCCGCCCCATTACCAGTTAACCTTAAGTTCAAACATAGGCTAGTCTTAGTAAGTCCAAGTTTATGCGTTACAAACATTTTAGCGGTTGCACCAACTGAAATAGTTCCAACGTAGACCTAGGTTACAACTTAAAACATACACCTGCCTCCTGCTGTGCAAAGTGTAAAATAGCTGCAGGTGGGAAAATGCAGGTTAGTTTAATTTTACTATTTTTCACTAGAAGTTCTCCCAATGAGGGAATATAACAATTATAGACGTTGGAAGTAGGAGTGAGGGGTGTGTGGCCGCACTATCGGCAGCTCCCATTTAGCCTATTGCATCTACTTTTTCATGTGTCCGTGCGCAATTAGGTATTATGCAGAATAAATGGTAGCCTAGCATAGTGATTTTATAGTGTCCATATGTCTGTCATTCATATTTTAATAATCCAACATGTCAGTTCCCCAGATTATGTACATTCCCCATGTTAATATTGCCTACATTTTAATTCACCTCATGTGCTAAGGAGAGATGCCCCAGACCTTTCTTGACATTTGTAGAAGTTTTTACATTTGTAGGGTTTATCCTCTTTTTCACTCGCTATTGCGTATCTTATGATATTAATTTAACCGTTGATTTGGGCACGATATACATTATTGGTCATGGCAGGTGAAAATGTCACTGTCTGCGACAATGATTTGGTTAGTGGTCCCTTTATGCTCTACTAGGTAAGATGTACCTTATATCTCCATGGTGCAACTAAACAAAGACATGGCTTTAGTGTCAAACTAATTAGTTTCAATGTAACAGTTAGTGTAGACTTTACACCCTAACTGGTGCAACAGGCGGCTGGCTATCCAAGTGCAACATGTTCTCTGTTGGTTTGCGTGGCCAAAAAAGTCAAGTAAGAGAAATCTAGTGCCGTTGCTGTAGCCAGCTCTTTAGGAAGAGTCAGATTCCGATTATTATAATGTTTTTGCAATGAGACAATAGTACCTTGTGATTTTGTGCCATTTTCAGATGTAGAAACAGTCTCTCAAGCGCCTTCAGGTTGTAAACATAAGGGAACCCCAAGAGGGCTCAAGAAGGAACTCCACAACTCCTTTAACTGGAAGGCAACCATCTGTCCTGCTGAAGTGTCCTTGAGCAAGACACTGAATCCATACCAGCTCCAGGGCTGCTGTTCTGTAGCAGAAAGATAAAAGACAATTTCTCTACAGGGAGCAATAGAGGATCACAATAGAAGGTTCCCGATAAACAGAAGAACGTAACATATGGGGGTTCCTCAAAGAACTCTTCAGAGATATTTATTCTAGAAGAATTAAACCCAAAGGTGCTGATTGGCCCCCTTTGGATCTTAGAACCAACTATATATCTGATATCAATGGCAATATGGCGATATCAATGGTGCTGCTCATGGTAACACGCATGGATTGTGCTCTAAGTCTTGATCATTTTGTTGTTTTTGTCTGTTAACTAAGCTATTGCATTTTTAAAGGAAATCTGAACCCCAGGTTTGAGTGGGCTCGTCCTGTTGCTGGCTGTGGTCTGGAAACAGGTGGACAAGAGTTAGGACTGTTGACCCAGCCTACCTGCTCTACACGCTTACAAAAAGGGTTCTACACAGTACCAGGAAATGGTTCTCTAGGCTTGTGCTAGAGGTTGTAATAGCCAAGTAATCATTGTGTTTTATTTTATTATGTATCTCTTATGCATTGTTTTTGAATTTTCTCATTTATTATTGTTTGTATTGCCTCTATAAATTCTCTATGAATAAAGCTTTATTTATTGATGTATAAATACATATTGCACCCTTTATGGTGCTATAAAGAACCCTTTTATAACTCTATGCCTGACACAGATACAATTAATTACAACCGTTTAAAGTGTCTGATCTATGTCACCAGATAGTGTATAGTTTAATTATTTCAGTCTGATGGAAGTAACACATTTGAAATGCATTGGCATCATGCACACAAATGGCAAAGATGTAAATGTATTAATTCAATATATTTTAGTTCTATTTGAGCCAGTTGCATAAATGATTATAGTTAAGTAATAATTACTTAATCCACTTTGATGGAAATGTGTCACATGTGCTATAGCACTATGCACTATGCATTTATGGTGCAGTAAAGAACCATTTAGTAATACATGAAAATCAGCAGTATCAAAATATATTTGAACATATGATTTTTTTTCTTCGAGTGCTTTATTTTGAATTACCAGTTGGTTTTATTTGTTTTATTTTATTCATTAAGTTTCAATGTAGAATCATCGCCCTATCAAAAGAACCCATGGAGAACCCTCTTTTTTCTGGGTGTGGTAGAGGGGTTCTCCTTTGGTACAGGTACAAATGAAGGGCCGTTGATGTTACAGCTAACCTTGGCTGTACGCCCTGCATGGCTGCCCCTGTAAGCCATCAGTCTGCTGGGAATCTGACTGAAATATTAAAGACCCCGTCTCCTCGCCTGCTGTAGCAACCAGAGTGTATACTGTAGTATGTAATAGGCACAGTGGATACAGAATGATTGTTACCATCAATGCATTAATATGTCTGTTAGCTCATCTGTCTATCTTTATCCATATTTATCCATCTATCCATTTATGGCAGACATGACTTGCCACATTATATTTGTCGTGGATAGAGTATCTATTTATTGTGAAATCACCCTTGCAGTGGTAAAAACAAGATGGAAGTAACCTCTCTCTGCTGTACATCATCTCTCAGTACACCATTTCCCATAAGTGTCAGCTCTGATTGTGCTCATGCATTTGTATTGGTTTATAGGTGGCCTGCAGTATAGCAGTCATTTCCATACACATCACACTACAGGAAGCAGGCCACAGAAAGAGAATGTGTCTTGATTTATTTTGATCATTCACTTGCCCCTTGGTTTGGTTTGTGTTCCTTTTCACAGTGAATCTCTCTGATGTTCCTTCCCTCGCAAATACGCCACAAAACAAGTATTGAAAATGGAGCATCAGTGTTTGTGGCTAATTGTTTTACTTGGAATTCTCTGCTTGATATACCGGTGTTCAGCCTATGAACAACATATTCAGTTTGAATGAGCATCAAGGCTACGACTCCAAAACAATGTCTAGAAACATCTGATTAGAAGTCACGTTGCCTCACGACACCTTCGTAGGAGAAGACGCTCTGACGCACACATACAGACATATTCACCCAACAATTTATCTTCCAAAGACGCATCAGGTCAGCTTGGTTAGGTGATATTTATATGCGTACACAGTACAGAGAGTGCGTTGTTTCGATTTGTTGAGTCAATTGCATTCTCACTGCAAACGAACAAAGGTTCGACTGGTTTTGTTCCGCACCCGAGGTTGCTGTGTTCACCTATGTCCAAACTAACCGTTCTTGGAGGGGAAACGCTCCAGGTTTCGAAACAACAGCTCCAACTGTCATTGTATTAATTGTATATCATTTTATTTTATGAATTTTATTCTATAAATTGTATTCTCTAATCATTATTGTTATTATTGTTGCTATTTTATCTCGCTTTGCCAACACATGTAAAACGTCCTGACCATAAAGCCCATTGCATTTAAATGAATTAATGAGGGAAATAATGGAGGGAGAATAAAGGAGAGCAAGAGAGGAGAACATTGACACTTGATTGATCGACATCCCAGAGTGGGTCAGTGCTTTTGTGTGTGTGTGTGTGTGTGTGTGTGTGTGTTTGGACAGTTCTGCTTATGCACCTGCATGCTCAACAAAGCTAAATGTGTAAATGGCCTACATTCAATACCAACGCACAGCCAGGCGTGTTGGACGATCAGAAATCCGCTCCTCTCCTCAAGCCTCCTCCCTCCTCATCTTACCTCCCTTGCTTCTCTTCTCCCTCTCCCTTCTTGCTCCTCCTCTCGTTGCCCTGCTGTCGATTCAGTATTGCAAATATGGGTACATTTGATCTTGTAGTTTTTATCATTATACTGGAGAGCAAAGATTGAGTAAAATTCACCATGCTCACAGTCGCCAGCAGGAAAAAACTCAAAATCTACTTTTGTTTTTGTGCATCTCTAGAGCCAATATGCTGTTGTCTATTGTTTTACATAAGACTGTATTGCTGATCTTTAATGTTGTTATGTGCAGGCTGTGACAACAAATTTCCTCTTGGGAACACAATGAAGTATCTATGTTCATCAACCAAGGACTTAAACTCTATAAGTAAAATAATTTGTTTCAAATTTTGTGCTGCCTGACATTTTTTAACAGGGCAGGGAACTAGCTTCTTAAATCCCTAAATTCATCACCAACTATTTTATCTCCAAATGTATTTGTCTTTTTTTGTCCATTAAAATGAAGACCAATCCAATATACTGGAAATGTACACCATGTACATTTCCAGTATATTGGATTTGAGTTGAAACGCACACCAATATTAATGGGGTGCTGGCCCACAGGTACAAAAATTCAAAGTAAAATGTTGTAGCCGTACTCCCATATCTCCGATGCAGAATTTTTTATTGTCTTACAACATTAAATAAACAGCAGCACTGTCTTCACCCAATGTTGTATCTATCTATCTATCTATCTATCTATCTATCTATCTATCTATCTATCTATCTATCTATCTATCTATCTATCTATCTATCTATCTATCTATCTATCTATCTATATATATATATATATATATATCCCTCATAGTTGATGACCTAAATCTCAAAACGTGTCCCGAATAATGTCTTTTATCACAGTTTATCATATTGACCAAATAACAACTTGTCAGTCCCTGTCTCTAATAATTTAGGACTCCCCTCTCCACCACCACCAGAAACACATATTGCTTCCCAATAAGGCGGGTGGGTCACATTAGCATGCAATCTGTTGACCCGCAGCGCTGATGCACATAATCATCAGGCCATTTTGTGGGCTGCAGTGGCTGCACATGGCTCTCGCTCTCCATTGTGATTTACATGTGCGCTCTACCAGACGCTCGGCGTTGGAGGGCCATTTCAGATTCTAATGCCACAACAAGAAATATAGCTGTTGAGTGTGTGGTTGTGTGTGTGTGTGTGTGTGTGTGTGTGTGTGTGTGTGTGTGTGTGTGTGTGTGTGTGTGCCCTCTTGGCTATACCGCTGAGTTTATGATGCGAACTAGTTCCTGTAACAACGCCACCACTAGCTTTTCATTTGGCCCTTTCTGATTACATTGCCATGGGAGAAGAATGAAATCCCCAACCGAGCGGAGGCTTCTATGGTTCTGAATATATTCTCAGATCGCAGTGTGTTTTGTTTTCAATTTGTGTTCCGATGCGTAACAGGTAATAAAATGTGGGTCCCTGTTTTGGTAAAGATCCTGAGTTCCTCATAGTCATGAGCGGAGGAATAGACTTGGGACAGCTCGGCTGCTGGGTGATTTTTCATCAGTTTTCAGTCTTTCAGTAAAATTGGCTCGTCTGTCTTCGGGGAGCTTACAGGGTAATGCGTTGTCAAAGATATAAACGCTGATAGGGCACTGTGGGAACAGAGACAGAATAACAATCTCAGTGTGTTTTCTTGTCATTCTGAGCATCGAGACAAGAGATGTTCAGCAACACAAACTATAATTGGTCCAGCGCTGTCATTGCTGATCATGTTCAGTGCAGTTTAGACGCTTTACATTAGAGGACATGTGAGTGACTTCAGATAGGACGACTGATAGGTTTACAGCAGGTTTCAAACGTGTGTTTATTTCTGACTCGATTCCACCGGTGGTCAGCGTTGTTTATACCACAATAAAGAGAATGCACATTGAGCTGTGTGGGGCGATTGTAAATTCTGGATAGCCTACTTTGCGGAGGGCCATAAATATGATCTGTCCTAGAGCTCAGTATTTGCCACAGTTGCTCACAACAAACTGCGGAGGAAATGGCATGCAAGTCCAGTGGTGTTTAGCTGTAGAGAGTCTGGTATTTGGATGGCGTGGATTTGCTGCACGGCTGTCGCACGTTCGTCATGCCTGTCTACGAGCGGGAGGGTGAGTGAGCAGGTTGAGCCTGTTTGTCAGCAAAGCTATTTACATGTCTCCTTCACTGCAGCGAGGGGAGTTGTCATATGAGCTTTGCACACAACCTCAACACCTCTTCACACGATTGTGACATTTGGCAATTAACTGGCCTTATTATAGCGCTAATGCTACGTGTGTGTTTGCACAGTGGCTGCTCCTAAGCAATTGTCCGTCACTGCCGTAACTGTTTTCAATATTCGTGGTGTCTATTACCGCCTGGTCTATTTTAGCATCAATGTTTTGGGGTATTTGAGCCCTTCTGTTGAAGGGTCTTGATTGGACATCTTGGCTTAGTCGTCCTCTTAGAGCCCACTTGGAAAGGCTGGTGTTAGGGTGCGGAATTTGATGTTTGCAGGTTTCGAAGACAATCAGCCCGCCTCCCATCCGCCTGCTTCCCAGACCAATAGTTGCAGTACTGAGAAGCAAATTACTACCTTCAGTAGATTTATGACAAAGCCTTGAGCACTATGACTGTTTGGTTGATGTCTTTACAGAGCTGTGACAGTTTCCTAGAGAAAAATACATTTCCTTTTACACGGCCACAAGCATCATGTGTGCCTTGATTTCCCCATTTCTGACCCTTCCACATGAGTTTAATTCCTTTTAAATCCCTCGCTAACTAGAAGCGAGGTCCTCGCCTCAGTAAGCTATATCCTTCCTGTGTTCTCTTGTTCATTTTACATGTCCTCAAGTTAATTCCAATCCTAATTAACTAGGAATCTGTGAGATAATTACTGCAAGGGGGTGGAACGGAAGCAATCACACTCTGCACAATTTATTCCTGACCACAGGGAAAACCCCAAAGAGCCACCCGCTTTTCTTTTTTTATCACCTTCAGCAATTTCATTTGAAGAGGAGACAAACACTCAAGTAGCTTGACAGACAAACATCCATGCCAGGTTTTAGTTTAGTCAGGTTTATTTGCACAAATAATAATAATTTATCAAAAAATCGGAGAGAAAAACCCTGAGGGACTCGTAAAAAAATCTCACCCCAAAAAACTAAGATGGAATCAAAAGTGACCAAGAAGGAGAATAGTACATAAACAACAAAATGTATAAATAGCAAGTCATCTAAATGAAATATATTGAGTGTGGTCATAAATTGGAATGTGTGTGTTTCTGTGGACAGGAAAAAGGTTAGCTTGTGTGTAGTATGATGTAGTATGCATATGATGTAGTTAGTATATGATGTATGTATGACATATTATATGATGTAGTAGGTATATGATGATGTATGTATTATGTATATGATGGTATGTAAGTCATTTTGGATAAAAGCGTCTGCTAAATTCCATAATGTAATGTAGGTTATTACAGATTTCTTTCATAATAGCAGGGATTTTTTTAGCCTTGTTAAAAAGGTTTCTATTTTATTTCATCTAGTGTGTTTATATTTATGAGGCAGCAGTAGCCTATAGAGAAATAAAGAAGTGAGCTTGTGACTGAAAGGTTGATAGTTCAAATGTGAGAAGAAACATTCTTCCCTCCCTCAACAACCGCTATCGAAGTTGCCCTTAAGCAAGGCCTTTAACCTCCAACGGCAGAAGACTATGGTTGTAGTGGGCAACTCTCAGGTGTGAATGTGTGGAACTGTATGAATGTAAAGGCCGGCGATACTGAATATAGTGCCCAGTCAAATATTACATAAAGTATCAGAAAATGCTTTAATCGGTCCTGTTCTGCTTGATTAATCTAGATCATATAGCGGCCTGTGCTGCTCTATTGTTTTCCATTCTATTCTGCGGCTGATATGTCGACCAGATCTGTAATCATATGCTCTCTTAATTCATCATTCTGGCCTGGTTCTCAGATGGACCCTCTGGCCCAGCACTGACAGTACCTTAATGAACAAGTCAATTTTCAAACCCAGAGGAGGGGAAGGCTGCTCTGTCTCTGCTGCTGTAGAATAAATTAGATGATGCAAATGTCACAATTGATCAATTGATTTGGTTGTATTAGCTAATGCACCTGCGATCTGCACCTTACATAAACATAAAACATTTGCTTCGCCAACAAGGAAGAGTAGGGAGCGCAGAACGTTATCTGGAGTAACATGGAGGGATGTGGGCTGGAGTGACATGTTTCCCGGAGTAACATGGAGGGTTGTGGGTGGCAGTAGCTCAGGAGGTAGGGTTCCCGTCCCGCAAGCGTAAGGTTGACGGTTCAAGTCCAACTCCTCCTGGGAAAAAAAATATGTCACAGTGTCCTTGAGCAAGACAACTAACCCCAAATTGCTCCCGTTGAGCAGGTTGGAGCCTTGCTTTGCTGCCTCCGCCAACGGTATGTAAGTCGCTTTGGATAAAAGCTTCTGCTAAAATGCCGTAATGTGAGCTGGAGTGACATGTAACATGGAGGGATGTGAGCTGGAGTGACATGTTACCTAGAGAAACATGTCTCATCACTCTCAGCACATTTTAATTATTTATTGGCTCCCTCTGTGCGTCCTGGTAGTCTCCTGCCGTCTCCTTTGATGAACCCTTAAAAATGCAGCTTAATTGTGTGTGAAATGAAGCTGTGTATGTTTGCGTATCAATGTGGGAATAAGGCAAGAGAGGAAATAATGTGAAGGTGGACTCGCCTTAACTTATCAGCTCACGTTGTCGTCTTGCAGGAGGCCAAGTCTACCTGAAGTAACTCCAGGGTTGAAATCGGTGGAGCCTGAAAACCAAGTTAAACCTGTACAATGCTTAAGTCAAGGTCTGAATCGAGCGCTATGGGAATCATCAGCACAATTGAAATGGGGTCTTTGACCAGTCACATTGCTTGGCTGAAATTAGCCATTATATGAACCGCATTACTACTGAGAAAATTGTGGGGAGGATGACAGGTGAAGAAAGGAAAAAGGAGGAAAGTTGGCTCGTTTCATTTTTCACTTCTCTTGAATAAATCAAAGTTGGTTTAATAGAGAGGAACTTTGCTCTCAGACAGACGTTCCGAGGGAAATGTGCTGTCCTGAATCCCATTCAGAGCACCGGCAGCGTCTGAGATGATAAAACCCTCTCAGAGGCCGTTGGGCCTTTTCATCACTCAGGTAACGTAAATGCAATTTTCAGGATGTTCTCAAGTCAAGAAGCCCAATATCCCTTCACTCCTCAGAAAAACGTAATCTCCTATGGACTCTAGTTTTCTGTTGTTGCAGTTTTGTAGTTGTGGTTTGGAGCAAAGCCAGGCCTTTCCCCGAGGCCGCATCGATCTGGCTCTGGCATATGATCAGATGGGCTTTTATTCTATTTCATGTTGTATTAAAAGGTAGACCATAATACTAGGATCCTTTTGAGGTATCTTTTTTAGAAATTCTATAAAGACTTTTACCCATGATTCATCACGATACTCAATGCAGTGATTTTGTTTCAAGTGACCAAATGCGTTCCCGACGTTTGAAGCAGTATTCTCTATTGTACGACATAATGCATCGGCAGACGATTAGAGCTGCAGCCAACGAGCATTCGTTGTCTCCAGCGGTCGCTAGGTGACTAAGTGAATATACGTGCTTTGAAAATAAGCGGCCCGCCGTGCACATCCCTCTGATAAAGCGGACGCCGACGTAAGACAGCCCTGCGTACCGCCATCGATACGCTCACAAGCATGGGCCATGCATGAGAATTACTGCTCACACGTGTCATTTGAGGCTGAGGTTGAACTGATGGGCTATAATTTGATATGACTGGTTGTCAAGGTGAGGGAGAGACTCAACTTTGTGGGTAAATAGATTCGCTTCCACCACTCAACTAAATCAGTTGCTGTTGACTTAATTAAACCCCTCCCCAACTGTTTTATTTTTTTGTGGGGGTGGGGGGGTGTTAGGCTATTTTCATTAGTTTAGTGTGGTTTATAATGGAGGCAACTAAAGATCCATAAACAGATGTCTACCATGTTTTTATTGCTACATGTCATATTTTTTCTTCATATTGTATTTTCATGTTATTTCATATTCATCATTATTGTACGTTACATACAGTATATTATGTTTCATTGGTGTAATTTTCATACAAATCAGGCATCAAACATGACTAACATGGTTTGCAAAATAACAAATCTTTCCTCTGTGTCTTTCCAGGGCCAGTAGCAGTGATCAGCGGTGAGGAAGACTCTGCCAGCCCACTTCATCATGTCAACCATGGGATTATCACCCCCTGCACTCTGGATGCAGGCCCTGATGCGGTTGTCATAGGGATGACTCGCATCCCTGTGGTGGAGAACCCTCAGTACTTCAGACATGGACACAACTGCAACAAGCCAACCACTTGTAAGTACATACATAGTCTCTGCACCAAAGATACCATATTTCCCATTTTGTTGTTACTCCTCCATCCTGGTGGCATGTCCCAACCACTGCTAACCGTTCTCTAAACATTACGTGACATTCCTCTTTAGAGGCAGCTAGTGACTCTGAACCAATGTTATTCAAGCATCTCAGTCATGACACAGGCTCTATCTAGTATGTTCTTTCTAAGTGTCCTTGACCGAGACACTGTACCTCTACCTGCTCATTCACTGTAAGTCATTCTGGATAAGAGTGCCGGGGTTAGGGGTACCATTCCCTGCGAGGTCAGCCATAGTAAAAAATTATGAACTCATGGTACTGTCAGGCACTTTAGACCAAAACATTCACCAAATGTTATGTACTGTAAAGGAAACACAGCAGCTGGTCAGAGAGCCAGATATCAGACACCATTTTCATGACGCTCGTTCCGATCGTTGCGTCTCCATTTCCATTTGCGGTTATGTCTTTACAATGAGAAGTGCCGGGTCCCTTGGGCAAATGTATAATTTAGTGTCATCTACAGTGTCAGCATGTTCATATGGTGTTAGCATCTGGTGGCACAGTTCCAGGCTCTTTATATAGGATCTGTTTAGACAAAAGCAGCTCCTGGCATTCAGACAGCCCCCCCATCCCCCCCACTCCCCCTTGGGACTCATGTTCCAGGTTGGGGAAAGACTAGACCCTTTTAAAGCCTAATTACTCACAATTACATCGTCTGCTCAAGAGAAACAGCAGAAAACAACTGTGCCAGCAGTCAGCCACAGCCTGGCGCCTGCTGCTTCCTTCCCATACAATACCAGTCAAACCAACTGGATTTAGTCCGAGAAAAGGCTCTTCTCCCTCCCGACTGCCAATAGATCTGGCATTTCCCTGCCATCATGGTGCTGCTCGGCTCAGATATGCATTGTTTACATCTTGGCTCGCTCTCAAAATGGCCGTCGGTCAGGCTACAGAGGTTGACTTGTGAGTGGGAGCCAATGAGAGGGAAGGAAATCCCATTTAGAGGTGATAAATAAATGACGGGTCTTATGTATTATGAATTGCATGAATTGTTAATGGCGCACCGGTGACTGATTTATAACCCCTCATGCCTTTGCACAGGAGATCTGATTGCAAGCTAATGAATAAATGACAGTGGGCACAAATGAAACTTTCTCCCGATTATCATGCACCTGGAATTGGAAATCAGACCTCCAGCAGATCCGTGGCACTGAATTTTAAAGGAGACTATTTGACACAGGCTTTACTGAATGTTTTTCTCTTTTTTTTTTAATATACAGAATGGAGTAGACTATCTCTATTTAATCCACGTGCATGCTTTACACCACGACAAAAAAAGCGGAACAGCTAGCATATGAAACGAACCCTGCATTCATCACAAGGTCATAACCGCTTTCACTGCTTTCTGCCGTCGGCTGGAAAAACAAAATGGCTCTAAACTGTTTCCCTCTCTGCCAATCATCCACTTTACCCCCAGGACACACACACACACACAAGGTGCATGGCTGTCCATATTTGTGTATATGTATATTTGTACGTGTGTATACATATATATCTGTGTGTCTGTATGTGTTAATGTGTGTGTGTGTGTGTGTGTGCTGGGAGGTCTTTTAGATCGATGGAGGAGTTGGAATATAGTCTTCCTCGGTTTGATAAGTGGCTTCAGTCAGGGATCCCTGGGGTGGCCCTCGTGGTGCCGATTGCCCCCGCTAGCCTCACTCCCCCTGATTGTTCTGCAGCTTTGCGTGTCGACCACAGAGTTTCACTCTGCTGCAGCCCGGCCTCAGATATGGCTTCATTATTGATGTTTGGCCACCGATCCATAATTTATTCATTCATTTACTTGAAAGCCTCTTATCCATGAGAATGTGTTGCTGCCAGGGACACACGCACACGCACACACACATAAATGTGCACACACACACACACATGCTCATGCTCACACATGCAGGGACACACAAACACTCACATACACAAGCGTGTGCATACACATATAAACGTACACACACACACACACCACACACACCTGTTCTTACCGGTGTCCATCAGTAGTTCAGTGATCTGTCAGTCAGTCCCAGCCTTCTACCAGAACTGCTCCGCTGGGTGTTTCACACTGTTACTCTCCACTGTTCAGCTCTCTGCATTTTGAAATCAGTCCCAACCACAATGAGGAGGAACAGTGCTGCTCTCTGCCACGCTGGCTTCTAGTGAAACAGCAGCATGCGATGGGAAAGCGCCTGTTGCATAACTGTTGATTCCCGTGTGCCTTACCGAAAGCATTATTCATGAATATTTAATCTTCAAGTAAATCCCGACTCAAACTAATAAATGTTTGCGGTCGTTAAACATTTCTCGCCACACAAAACAGAGTTTGGGAAAGGAGAGCAGATTAAGCGCAGTGTCGTCAGTGCAACTGTCATTGCCCCACTGCTGGGAAAACGTGGAAAACAACATAAAGCGGCTGTCCAAATGTAGCCGCCCTCTGGCTGAACCGAAGAACTCTGTTAGTACGGTTGTCATTCGGATGCTGTTGTAAATACATGAAGATCTAAGTGCTGCCGTCCAAATGGTACATCTTTTGGATGAACCGGTAGCCTCAACTTAGACTTAACAGGTGAGCCGCGACTGATTAGGACGTTCGTTGAGATCAGCTCTTTCCCGGGCCAAGCAGAAAAAGGCCAATCCTGGGGAAATGTAGCCTCATTAGGGAGATAAAGGCAGAAAGGCAAAGGACAATTATTTAGCCTAATGACAGATCCATATCGAGCTGGATCCCTTGTCTCCCAGCAAGTGGCTTTGTTTTATCGCTCAGCTTGCTATTTTAATTACGGATTTGTCACATCCCGCTGGCCAAAATGAGACAATAGCTTTTGATGTTGGAGCACTAGAGCATAGCCTTTCATTATATCCACATTATTAGCGGATAATATAATATGGAGGCATGGCTCGGACAGATCCAAACTCTGTCCCTTCTGCTTTTGGTATAACAGACATAATTATGCTCACGGTGGTGTTTTGAAGATGAAAATGTTTCCAATGGACACATGCGAGTGACTAATTTGAAAAGAATGAATATGCAGAGCAGATTGATTGAAAGGCAGTTATCATGGTCCAAGGCTATGGCTGCGAAACAGAACAGCCCTGCTGGCTAGCCAGTTGTGAATTCAAACAACCTACTTTAATTTGTTACACAATTACAAGATTGATTCGTTCAGCTCCGTCAAAAAAGGAGCAAGACTAAAATGTTCTCTGTAAAAAAGACCCTCTTTACACCTGGCATCAGCATCTTGACTGTACTCAGAAAGACCTAAACCACATACAAATCCACTGAAGATCCGATCAGCCAAACCTCCAGATGCACAGAAAAGGAAAGAAATACGTACTTAAAGTAAATTGTCAATGTAAGCGCATGCCGATCCAACTAGGAAGCTCTTGCAAACCTTCATTTCTCCACAGCTGTTTCCTACAGTAAACATTTTGTGTAAGATGGCTTCTTCCACTTGGCACTTTTTACAAAATAATACGGGAAATATTACGAGAGGAAGTGGCATGTGGAACAATCTGAGTTGTGTGATGGAAAGAGCAATCCAATTTCAGTGTGAACACTGGAGATGAATGCTAGTACCAAGGATATATGTAATCCAGAAAAATCTAGACACACTCCAAACATGAGACAAATGTTAAAGCCAGATGTAAAGGGGTGCAGTACAGTGTCCTCAGTATAAAGATAGTATTTCAAATATGATAATAATAGAAAACACGACTAATTTGTGTGAGATAAATCCCCAAACAAAACAACAACCAAAAATCAAGGTGACTGAAAGCATACAGTGATAACTGATTATATTGCATGGCGTATTTAAAATGCATGATTATGCGTTTTACTTTACTTGACACAGCCAGTGATAACTTATGATGTTGCATTGATCATTTAATAAACTATGAGGTTGTATAATCCTTCTGTTGTGTGTTTGCAGCATAAGGTGACTCATATCGAACCCATGTTAGACAACTTATGATAGATAACTAGTCATAAACATTCATAAGACGCTTGTAGTTCTGAATCATCAGAAGTTATAGCGATGATGTTTTATGAGTTTTGTGTTCTCATAAGCATGATCATAAGGCATTATGAGTGCATTATAATTCCTTACCTGCCTTTATAATGCACCAGAGATGTGATAGTCATGCAACGTGTCACCAAATGTATTAAAGTAGACCTGATGCAGGAAATGAGAGTGTATGCTGGGATGTCCTCAGACACACACACACACGCTGAAGCAAACTGTCAGGCAGAAAAATACCCATGAACATACGCGTGAGGCAGAAACACACATATGAATGTAGTTGGGCAAAAACACATTCACACACATACACACAAAGAGAGATACCCACACACACAGCGGGGAAAGTTGGCAGGTAGTCGAGCAGAAAAACACACACACACAGACAGGCATAGAACAAAGCCCTCCAAACATCTGTGATCTCACAGCAGCCTGACCTGACTAGCTGAGTAAATCTCAGTGTTGCCTCGTCTCTCAGCCTCCAGGGAGAGTGTTTGCTGGCGTCGAGGCCTCAGGTGAGCCAGGACAAATGAATGATGCTGAGCTGCGGGATAGAGATTTAATCTCAGGGCTTTTCAGCACACCACTCTGGGTAAATAAGCTGCAGGATGCAGCCCGAGTCCACCTGCAGAGGAAACTGAAGGTTAAAGTAACATGTCCTCGCTGCTGTCGACAGGCGAGCACTGTAATAGCGGTTCATTCCCATCACCCATTTAGTATCAGAATAAAGCAAACCTGGATGGAATATTTACATCGAGGAAATCAAGAAAAGGGGGTGATTGGTGCTCGATGGTAGGTTATGAAGGTCAGACCTACAGTGGACTATCCTGCATCAGTACTGCATACAGTGGTAACTAGGGCTGCATCTAACAATTACTTTATCGATTAATATGTCGAAAATATTTTCAATTAATCTAACGATTATATTCTTATGAATGAATCAAGCAGCTCCAAATTCAAAGCTTTATTGAGCTCTCAAGTCTTTGAGCAGCAGGTGGAGGATGCTCTGTCAAGACTATTCTAATACAACATGTATCATAATTGTATGTTATGGTAGAATGATATTGTCTTAAGTGTTGATAATAGATAATAGAAATTAATTAATTAATTTTGTTCAGTAATTTCATGCCTGTAAATTCCATGGATTATATGTATGTACAAGTAGAGCTGAGAGAGAACATGAATTACTGCATTAACTTTGGGCTTGTTCTTTAACATTGTGTAACTGTTCCATGAGAGATTTTATTGAATTCAAACATATAAAATACTCTTCATTTAGTAGCAAAAGAAATAGCAGATTACATTTGTGTGGAGATGAGAGCTGTCAGTTATCCTTATCCTCTCAGGTTAGTAGTTACCTGACCATAGCTATCAGCACATATAACGTCTGTAGTCAAGTTACTCCATCACTGATAGCCAGCTAGCATAAATAACATTACTCACCAACTACTCTGTTTCAAAAGTGGCTCCAGGATACTTTGGTTTTAAATGTTGGAGCTGTTGAGGAAGTCCATTCTATTCTACAGAGGTGTTACTCTGCTGCATTGTTGCTTCAGAGCTGAAATAGTCCCGGACTGTGTTTTGTAATTTGCTGTCCAAATATCTGTAGTGTCTCACAGGTCCCGTTGTCTTTTCAGCCATCTTCAATTAGGGAAACGTCTTCTTTACCTGTCTGCTGCATGTCCAGCACCTTAACATGTTGAGCACTGCTTCCACCTTGCGCTGCCTTTGCGCATTGCATCATTGACTGTTAAGTCGTATCTTTCACATACAGCCCTGATACAGCCTGAAAATGTAAAGATATGTGATGCTTTGATGCTTTAAATCCACACAGATTAATTTACATAACCAATTTTGTCGACTAATCGTTGCAGCTCTAGTGGTAACAATTGTAGAAGTCCCCCTTCACCTTTATGTATTAATCCATTATCTGTCCAGCATCTGTACTCCAGATGATTATTTCTTGAATGTTCAACAGTAGAACTAAACTAGGTATTGCGGCACAAATCTCTAGTTTGGTTACCAGACTATAGCTTGTAGCCTCCAATGGCTTCAGGGGAGCAAAACCTGATTTTCCCTAAATGATTCCTCTTGTGGCTGGAGCAAAAGTGCAGCAATAGCTCATCCAGCATCCAGTGAAAAGTGCACTTGTCCAGCAGTTCCAGCTGTAGATGTATGTGATTAGGCCAACAAGCCAGAGCTCCAGAAGGACAATGGGTTTGTTAAAATAGTTAGGTTAGGGTGACAGTTTAGTTCAGTTCAGTTCATTTACATAGTGACAAACACAGAAGCGAAGATATTTTTTTAAACACCATGAAAGAATATGATAAGAGATGCTAATAACTCATTTGTAGATGTGAGATTTAAAAAAAGACAAGACAAAGAAACAAAACAATACTGAAAATCTAGATTATAAGCAAAGACAAAATTCTGAGAAAAGGACTGGAAAATATAGATTTTATGCTCTGTGATTGTGTGATTAAAACTGATTCTGATCCTCCACCTGCTATTAGATGAAAACCTTCACCTTTCAGAATTTTAGGCATTTCACAGTAGAATAAGCTTCAACGCCTAGATCAGTAACATTAAGCAAGCAATAGTAATGCCCAAAGTGACCCTCAAACAATCATGGATGATAGAGAAGTGCTAAGAAAATGAGAACTAAAGAAGAGATGGTGTGTATTTTTTAAGAGCAGTTACAGTACAGAGAAGAGGGGATATAATTCACTGGGGAGAACTCCAAACTTTAAACTCCAAACCAAAAACGTTTGACCTGTGAAATCCACTCAAAACACCTTGTGAATTAAAATGCATGTGTATTGACTTCATGTTGTTTTTCTCAGCTCTTGGAAGGCAGACTTTATGGAGGATGAAGCTTTGACAGTAGTGATGTGTGCTGTGTTATTATCCCTGGTGGGGCTCTCACACGGCAAACTGGCTGCCAGTTTTCGCAGACACTTCTGTTCTGATCTACTTTAAAACTAGGACATTTCTTCACATTTAACAGTGATTTCAGAAATGGTAATGTACGGTCTGACGGAACTGCCAGAGGAGCAGGAGTCATTTTTCATTTATCACCTTCCCAACGTGTCCATGGCCAGATGGGCTGGTGAAAAGAACAAGACACAGAGGAACAGTAAAACTGAATCCATGTTTAAAAATCATGAGACATTAAATGACACCATTTGGTAGACAATTTTACCCGAAGTAGTAGCATGAGTAGATAGTTAGCATAGGCTGTCCAAGTGGGATTGGAGCCCCTTACCCTGGCAGTGCTAGTGCCTTGCTCTACTTATTAAGCAACAGGTTTTCACACATGAGAAACTCATCTCAAGGAAACTCTTATGTCTTGAAACCTACACCTATTGTGTTGGGGAAACACCAGTTGGGCAACACAACCAGACAACACAGTGAACATGGTGCAAACAAGTCCCAGGGGGGAGTTTATCAGACAAACGTGGAGGTAGTGAAGAGAAGAAGTGGTGGATGGTGGATGGTGGATGGTGGAGGTTGGAGGGCGGAGGGCAGAGGGCGGAGGGCAGAGGGAGCACTGTCGGCTGGTCGTCTGGGTTGAGAGGCAGCCTGTCCATCAGCTCCTTCCTCTGCAGAAAGCGAGACAGCAACATGCGGTCTGGGGACAAGCTGAAGCCACAACTGACCTGCCTCTGTTGGTTGAAGCTGCCTCTGTTGTAGGGCTGCTGACGAGCTGGGACTGACATCAGGTGCGACAGTTGACGAGCTCCAGCTGTAGGCACTTGCCTCCCTGATGTCTTCCCACGTCTGTGGTTCAGTGTTGTGGTGCCGCAGGGCGATGCTGAATGCCTTGAGCAAAGGTCGGTGGTTTGAGTCCCTCCCAGGACCTTGTTTTCCAACTCAGACTATGTATACAGACTATAAATACTCAACGTCATGCTTTATCATAGTTGAACAACATTTACAACATCTTTACAATTGTATCAAACGCTGAACATTGAATACAAGCTATGGGGTTTTCATTTCATATATATTTTTTGGGCCCTCCACCGACAATAACATGATCTCCCCGTTTCTAACAAAAAACGTCCTTGTTTGTTTTGTTCCATTTATAGTTCAAGGCAAAGTGATGTTGCTGTAGTGCATGGGGCCTGCTGGGTGCTGCGCCCTACTAAAGTGATAATTTGGTGTCTGCTCCAAGCATCGGCATGCCACGTTTGTCTAATCTGGATAAGGCCCGTACGATAGGGCAAGTTGAAGCTGGTGAAGCTGGAGTCAGCCCTGGTACCATCTCCAAACTGAAGGCCAAGTCTGCGAAACCGATAATGTCAAAGACGAAGTGGGCGTCCCAGGAAGACAACACCCCAAGAAGACCAGTTCAAGACCCTTACAGCACTGAGGAACCGTAGACTGTCTTCTAGAGATTTGCAGGCAAGGTTTGCAGGACGTTGTGGCATACAAATCTCTGATCAGACGGTCAGGAACAGTCTGCACACAGCCAATCTCCGAGCTCATAAGGCTACCAGGAAGCCTGCAATGACTGCCCTTCACAGTCAGGCTCGTTTGCACTGGTGTCGGCAACACCGACGATGGAACCTGAACATGTGGGGGAATGTCATGTTCAGTGATGAGTCCAGGTTCTGTCTGTGGAAGTTGGATGTCAGGGTCAAATTATGGAGACAACGTGGAGAACGCTATGCTGATTGCCCCGATCGAGTAACAGGTATTTGGGGGGCGGTGTCTCCATCACTGGCAAAACTAGGCTTGTCATCATTGAAAGCCATCTCAATGCCTTGAGATATTGGGATGAGATTCTGCAGCCAGTGGCGATCCCATAATCTGGGACCTAACTCAGAAAATGGAATTGCCAGCCATGAGTCCAGACCTCAACCCAATTGAACACTTGTGGGATCTTGGGCGTGCTTTACGTGTTAGAGCGACCAACACAACCACGCTGGCTGACCTGCAACAACTCCTGGTTGAGGTATGGAACGCCATCCCACAGCAATGGGGGCCCAGGTTGGTGACCAGCATGAGGAGGAGGTGCCAGGCTGTTGTGGCTGCATATGGATCTTCCACCCGCTACTGAGGCTCCTGACGGCGTATTAAATGAATAAAAATGGCCAATATGTCTTGTTTGTTCCTTGTTACTGATAGAGAGTTCAATCATCCAATCCACCAAACAAGTCAAAACAGGCAATACAAACATGAATATACTGTTTAGCATTTGCAGAGAATCTTTGCAAATGTTACTTGGGCGCTACCCACATAATCAGCTGTGCTGCTCATCCCACATGTGCATGATTGGATATCATTGTAAAGGTAAATAAATGGGCTTTCCAATGATACAAAATGCAATGCCAATTAACATTGTAACAACAGAGAAAGAATTGACCAAACACAAGTTTATATGTAGAGAGAGTACAGTTTTCATGGTAAACCTACCAGCTGTCACTCTGAATAAGTGAGGCAAGGAGAGCAGTGTTCAGAAGCCAACACCACAACCACCTCCTCAACTGTCTCGCTCTCTTTCTCTCTCTCTCCTTGTCTTCCTTGTCTCTCTCTCACTCATTCTACATATCTGTCTCTCTTTCTCTGTCTTATAGTTACATTTTAACCATTTAGCTGACTCTGTTGTCCAGAGGGACTTCCAATGTGGTCAATAACAGCATAAGCTTCAGTTCTTAGCTCACAACATTACAAGCAATGTACAGTAAGGAGGTCAAGGGTCAGAGGTAAGAGTGATAGGGCGGTAGGACATAGAATAAAAGCTATGGAGAGAGATAGAAGGGATTTTTTCCTCCTTCTGCTCAGCTATTTGTTTTATGAATTTTACTTTCCTCCCTTCACAATGCATTTACCACAAAAAAAAACACTTTACCATTTTGTTCTCATTGGAAAGTGGCCCTGTGCATTTTATAAATGGCAACAATACGGCCAAGCAATCCATATAAGAGATTTGCAGCTTGGCAGGTCCAGGATCATCTCAAGTTTATTTGTGCCTTGGTGACTTAAGTGGCAGAATATACGGCGGAGACAGACAGAATAAATGTTCCTGAGTTTGGAGCGACTGTCAGGAGTCTGAAACCAGATGCAGGGGGGTTGAAATGATGGAGATGCTGGAGGAACTAACAGGCTCTTCTTTCTCACCTACAGCTGAACAGTGGTGCTGCGGAGCTAAATGGGTAGAGCAAGGCACTAACACTGCCAGGGTTAGGGGTTCAATTCCCTGTCTAGCTCAATGGGTAGGGTAGGGCATTAACAATGCCAGTCTCTGTCTCCCTGCTTCCCATTCTTTCTCTGCGTCTTATTCTCTTTCTCTCTCTCCCTCCCTATCTCTCTCTCTCTGTCTTTCCTTTTCAGCCTATCCTTTTCTCCTTCTCATTTATTCACTCCCCTGTTTTCCTCTTTTTCAGTTCAATTCAAAGCTGCTTTGTTAGCATGAAACAACAGTTATTGCCAAAGCAAAAACAACCGATAACAAATTATAACCACATTCAGCTAGCAACTATGACAATGTGACACTAACTACAACCAATAATTCAAGAATCCATCACTAAATAGATAGAGACATCGCTGGAAGTTAATGTCCTCCTGATGTGTTAAATCATAATCATAATCATAATCCTTTTTATTGTCACACACACATGCACAAAGCACCGCACACACCTAGTGAAATTGATTCTCTGCATTTAACCCATCACGGATCCCCCTGGATACACACAAGTAATTGCACAACACACACATGCTAAGGGGGCCGGAGCAGAGGGCTGCCATTATGGCGCCCGGGGAGCAATTTTGGGGTTAGGTGTCTTGCTCAAGGACACTACGACAGATTTATCCCCGGGAGGAGCTGGACTCGAACCGCCGACCTTGCGGTTGCGGGACGGGAGCTCTACCTCCTGAGCTACTGCCATAACATTCATCCCATCTCATCATCTCATTATCTACCATTATCACCCCCATGTCAGTGGAAACACGACCACCACAGGTGAGGTAGCAACCGCAGCTCCACCTTAGCCTTCTCCCAAACAACTGAAGTGAATAGGTCTTGTTTGTTGAGTTCCAAAATAGGCATAAAATGACCATCACATTTCTCTACACAGCATAACCCCTCATTATGTAACGCTGCTCTCAGTAGCAGTAACGTATTCCTGTGCAGTATGGCGACCGAAACAAGGAAATGGGCACAGTGCAATCATTTGCTACAAAACACTTGGGTTATGATGTTGTTTAGAGAAACTTGATGGTAGGTTTAAACAAACAAGCCCCATTTACTTCAGTTGATTAACAGAAGCCTGAGATGGAGTTTTGGGAACCAACTAAATATATAACTAGCTAACTAACTAATTAGCTGTGTGTTTGGTGGTTGTATGAACTTCAGTGTACTTTAGACTGGCATGGAGGTGAATAGATAAAACTACATTTTTCATTTTTGGTGCACTTCTTGTTTAATACATATTTTTCGGCAAGTGTAGCACACTCTATGTCTCCTAGAATGTACTGTATTTTTAAAAATGACCCATGCCAATGTCTCTCTCTCTCCCTTCTGCCTGCCTGCCTGCCTGCCTGTGGTTCAGTTGTCCAGCATATAAAGCGGAGGGACATCATCCTGAAGAGGGAGCTGGGTGAAGGAGCGTTTGGTAAAGTCTTCCTCGCAGAGTGTTACAACCTCAGTCCCACCAAGGACAAGATGCTGGTGGCTGTCAAGGTACAACCTGAGAGAGTGTGTGTGGTGTGTGTGTCCACAGTATGACATTACTGATTGCAGGAAAGTACAAATAAAGCCAAAGGTTCAGTGGGTGATGGTCAAAATGGTTATACTGGAAATGTTCATTTTGAATTGAAAATAAATAAATTGGGAGATAAAATAGTTCCCTGCCCTGCCAATAAAATGATATAACAAAAATGTAAGACAAGTTATTGTACTTTTTAATGCTTAGTTTATGGAGTTTAAGTTCTCGGTTGACTAAATAACAACATTTTGCAGACTGGATTTAAGTTATATTGACCAATAAATGGTAATTAGGGACACAAATATAAAGGAATTTTCTTAATCGATAGTTGTTAACCTTGATAACAGCGCTTTGGTAGCTGCACACGATTTTTCCCTTTATAAATCCCAATCAACTTGAAATGTTGCGCACGTGCACAAGCCTCATAATCCGCCCCCTTAACCATAAATGGTTAATGAAATGCCCATGTAAATGTGCTTGTCATTCCATTCTCTGTGTGAGAAAATGGCAAAGCCAGAATAAGATGCTAAATAAAAAATTTCCCGGTGGCCTCAGTTCACCAACCCAAAAACTTTTGGTGAGTGGCAACATGTCACAGTAGTTAATGCTGCCAACTCTGAGAGCTGGAACCCTTAGAAAAAGAAAAAGAAATGGTCCGATATAAAGGTTGACGCCAAGAAGCGCATTACTACTCATCGACATAGTGTCCGTGCCACTGGCGGGGGCGAGGGGACACCAGAGCTCTCTGATGGGCGTCTCACCTCGATAACGGGGGAAACCTACTTAGTGGCATTGTGTTAGAAAAAGAGGGTGACACCGACATGGCATTAGAGGAAGATGCTGAGACTGACCCAGGTATCCTAAACGTTCCTATTTTTGGAAAGAGTGAAAGTAACGTGGTGAAGAGGTGGCTGAAGAGGATGGCAGTATTCCTGGCACCGGCGTCTCCAATGCTCCCCGAAATAACGCGTAATTATTTCAGAACCATATGACATCCAATCCAATTGCTTAACACTTTGAATTTGTCCCAACTATTTGGGACAAATTGACTCTCTACTAAAAGATGGCAATGCACTTAATTTAGACTAATAAACACCATATAGCCTATAATGAAATGTTGATACTTTTTGGACAATCTTTCAAACTAAAGCAACAAAGACACAATTTCATTGTAGATATTTTTATGATACAGAATATTATTATTAGAGGGCTTTGTAATTTGTTGTGGAGTAGGCCTGGAAATTAACTGAGTGTAAAGGCCATTTTCACTACTTTGCCATCGAAGTCGCCAATTCCCACTGTCTACAAAATGTGCGCGCTTATGGGTCAAAGTTTCCGTAGCGGTACGCACATTCTCACGAGAAGTTAGTTTTTTATAAATGAGTCCCCAGGTGTTTAGAACAGAAATGTAAAGGCTTTCATGAACTGTATATAGGTTGGAATCACTGTTGTGTTATATAAATCAGCAATAGAGATGGAAATGTACAATTTTTTGCACATTATTACTCTATGGAGAGTATGGCGCTTTGTCCTCAGCTGATTGGGACAGAGATAGACAGAGAAAGAGATACAAGTGAGAGAGAGTGTGTTCTGGTTGGTGAATGAGAAACTATCTCCCCTCCCACAACAACCACCGTCGTTGTGCCCTTGAACGAGGCACTTAACCTCCAACTGCTCAGTGGCCAACGGCAGAAGGCTGTGGTTGTTCTGGACAGCTCCCAGTGTGAATGTGTGGAAGTGTATGAACGTGAAGCAGGGTGATACTGAATACGAGCTTGCAGACTCAGCAAACCCTCCCAGGATAAAATTGCAGTCAGAAAACCTCCCCAACCTTAACAGCAGGAGAATTCACACACAGAGTTAAGACGATGGAACGCCTGGTTGTCGGTCCCTTTTCTTAATATTACTGTATTTGTAGGAAAAATGAAGGTTAAACATTTTTCTATGATGCATCCTCTAGAGTCCTCCTAATAAATCGGGGATGTGCACTTTCAGCCGAACCTCTTCCTGCCTGTCGATGTAGCAGGAAGCGGCTCTCTGAATCCACATTAAGGTCAACAAAGGGAAAATTCATAGCTGCGTTTTCCCTCAATTTATTGTAGTCGAGCACTTGAAGGTATTGTTTTGGAGGGATGCCCGGACAAGAAACATTTCCTTAAGAGTGCAGTTTGATTTGGTAATAGAATTTTATGGCCGTTTTACCTACTCTGCCGTACAGCTCAACGATCCCCAGCACTTGACTGCTAGAAGAGAACATATGAGTGAATGTGTTTCCACCCCAAGGTCTTTCCATCTGTAATAATGCCGGCAAGCTGGGAAAGCAGGAGTCAAGGCCGAGGAGATCAAGAGAGGCAACATGCTCTATTTTCCTGTTGCTGATGAAGTGTCAAGAGTCTTCTTTCCTCCAACAGAGGCTGCAATAAGGCATGCTATTGCCGTTATTTGATTCTTTTTTCTTCTGCTGCTGGCTGCTCTGACTGACAATTTGCTTTGTGGACGGTTGTTGCAACGCTGCAGCCAACCCTACCTTCACTCTCTGACAGCAGTGACAGCTGCAGTGATTTCTCACTACAATAGACAACATGTTGTTTTGACTATTAAACCAAAGGTGCACTGTACCTTTCCAGTCTAAATTAATCTAACCATCAATAATTCATTTCCAAAACCTTCCAATAACATCAAAATCTTCATTTTGGGGGAGAAATAGAACTTAAATCTAGCGGATCCAGTGTAAAATAATTTGTTTCAAATTTTGTGCTGCCTGACATTTTATTAACAGGGCAGGGAGTTCCCTGCCTGTTCCTCTTTTTTTCTTTTTTTTGGTAAATCCCTAAATTCATCACCATGTTAACTATTTTATCTCCAAATTTATTTGAGCCTTTTTGTCTATTAAAATGAAGACATGGTGTACATTTCCAGTATATTGGATTTGAGTTGAAACGCACACCAATATTAATGGGGTGCTGGCCCACAGGTACAAAAATTCAAAGTAAAAAGTTGTAGCCGCACTCCCATATCTCCGATGCGGAATTATTGATTGTCTTACAACATTTTAAAAACTGCAGAGCTGTCTTCACCCAATGTTGTGAGACAATAAAGAATTTTGCATTGGAGCTATGGGAATGCAGCTATAACTTTGTACTTTGTACATTTCCATGATAACCATTTTGACCATCACCCGCTGAACCTTTGACAATCCTTTCCTGTTGTCTGTCATCTATCTATCTATCTATCTATCTATCTATCTATCTATCTTATCTATCTATTTTTATTTCTATCTATCTCTATGGCCTCCTCTGTGTAACATACTTGTTTATTCTAAACGTTTTATGAATGGATTTGACTTTTTGCCTGTTTTCCCTCCCCAGACACTGAAAGACCCCAACCTGTCGGCGAGGAAGGACTTCCAGAGGGAGGCGGAGCTGCTGACCAACCTGCAGCATGACCACATTGTTAAATTCTATGGAGTGTGTGTGGACGGAGACCCTCTCATCATGGTGTTCGAATACATGAAACATGGAGACCTCAACAAATTCCTTAGGTCAGTCCGACACCGGGGGTTAACCAATTTAACCTTTATTTAACCAGGTTAGTCCCGCTGAGATTATGTAAGTGATAGTGTAAGTAGCAACTGTAAGTAAATCCATAAATGTCATCCATCTTTCCCCTTGTTTCCCACGGTACTTAACATGTGGAAAGTGTTGGTTGCATGTTTATATAACCCTACAATTGCATATATGTTTTATATTTTTTGTTGTTTTGTGTTCTTTTTTTATTGTATTTGTATTGTTTTATTATATTATATTAGCATATTTTATATTCTATTTTTGTTCTTATATTCAATTTCCCCCTGTTGAATTCTATTACTTTTGCTGTTTCTGGGTTAGCCAACATGAGTGCTTTAGTGCTTTTGTTCCATAATGTCAGATAGTGTCGAGGGAAGTGACCTCAAATCAACCTCGACAAAAGTGACACGACGCCTGTACAGCTTGAGTTTCGGTAATGGGAGGCTTCACTGGAGCTGATGTCATTGTGCACAGGAGTCTGGTATAAGTGTGTTATTTCAAGTGTGTGTGGTCTATAGTTTTTTTTTTTTTGAGAGTGCGTGAAGACTTTCAGTTGGGGAATCATTCATGAAATGAAAGGCAACGTTGCGAATGATGACATTTTGTTTGGTCTATTGGTCCGGTTAGTCACCGGATGTACAGGGAATCAGTAGTTGAAGTTTATTGAAGAACACTTTGCACTCAATGAAATATATGCCATTTCTGAGGGCTTCACATTTGATCTGTCAGGGAAGAGTGTCACTGGTGCGCTGTACTCAATGGTGGGCAAGATATATGTTTTGAAAACAGTTACAAGATCAGCTCTGCCCACACCAAAACATTTGAGCCTACGTAAGACATACAGCTTACGGTTGGCAGTGAGCATTTGATTGACCTGCTGGTTCCCTTTGACCCACAGGCCAAGAACCTTGAGTGACGGCACCATGTCTAGTTGTTGGTCATTCAGAACCAGGGGAGCTGGGTTTTAATAATTGACATGAATGGCTTTACACTTCCTAGGGTGCTAGACCTGCATGGCCTGGTTTGAGATCCAGGAAGACAGCTCATCCATGACAGGTTGCAAAGAGAAGGGCTGGGTGAAGTGTCGCTGTTCTGCGATGGTCATGTTACCCACGTACTTCCACCTGGCTACATGGGAGAGCAGGGCACTGTCAATAACAGCCAGGAAAATGACTGGTCCTAGCTTAGTCCCCTGTGCCACTCCACAGGTCAGGTGGAGCCATGAGGACATACAGCTCTGGTATTTCACCTGCTGTCATCGACCAGCCAAGTCTAGGACCCAGGGAATTAGCTCCAGTCTAACTCCCAGGTCAATCAGGCAATTTGTGGCAATGTTGTGATCAACCTTATCAAAGGCCTTGGAGAAGTCCGTGACAACCAGGGTGCAGCAGGTTTTGACCTTGTCTGTAGATCTATGAAGGAAGTCCATGAGGCTAGTGAGGGCATCTATTTTAGATCTGCCTATTCTACATCCATATTGTTGGGGGTAGAAACGTTCTTCAATGTCCTGCCATATCCAGTCAGCCACGTAACATTCAGCAAGTTTGTGAGGAAGATTGGTCTTAGTTCCTCAAATGTGGGGGGCTGAGTTTAGGCTCTGGAACAACAATAGCCTCTTTCCATCCCTTCTGTACTGAAGCTTCCTGGAAGGAGGAGTTCAGGATATCAGTCACTGGGGAACAGATATCCACAGCAAATTATTCAAAGATTTTGGAAATAATAAAATCTGAGCCTGGGGCCTTGCTGCAGTTGACAGCGTGTAATTTGTGCAGCACAACCCAAACCTAGATAATGGGGAGTTTGCTGGGGGCTGGTAGAAATGCAGGAAGGCACATTGTGTCCAAACGAGGCAGGGATTGAGAGAGATGGGCAAATTTCATGTTGATGGCTTCAGCTTTAACCTTGCTGGCAATTAGCTAGTTTGGGGCCTTGATTTGCCATTCAAATTTCTTGGTGCCACACATGACCTGGATGTTTCTATGCCAGCTTCTGGGATTGTCTCTCTCTTAGATGGATGAAAGATATTTTTGGCATGCTTGATTTCTTTTTGGACACTGAGGTGTATTTTTATGGTCTTGGTTGGGAGATGCAGATCTATGGCTTCTGTCATGGTGGAATGGAAGGCACTCACCTTGGTTGAGTTAGCCTCGTACATCTCTTCCCATGGGTGGTTAGTGATCCGTATGTCAAGGTGGTCACCCCAAGGGAGCGGACCTCCACCTTCTTGCTCTTTCTTTGCCTCAGTTGGATTTTAGGGGTCCACAACACAATTGTGCACAACATAATTGTGGTCCCATTGGCCTTTAAGGTGCACTATGGTTGTTTTGGAGTAGAATGATGATAGGTCAGTTAAGATGACATCCAACACAGCATTGCTCCTGGTACCATCAGAGAAAACCTGAAAGAGATTGTTGCCCTCATAAAGTTCTTGGGTGTTAAGTGATTCAGGTAACCCAGGATAACAATGCCAATATTGGTGTAGGAGGTCTGCAGTGTATCAAACACCATCACCAGGTGATCTATCAGGTCATCAGTGTAAGGTTTTCTTGGGGGGAGCATACACTACATATGTTGTTATGGCTGATTGTGGGCGCTGAAGGCACTGTGGTCTTACCCATAACCATATTCAGTCTGGGACAACAATGATGGGTAGTGGTCTGGAATCAGTGTGGTCGAGGATGTAGACCGCCACTCCTCCAGTTGTTTCAGTGCAGCTCTTGGAGTATTACTTAAATCCATCCATGTTCAACATTTCAGGTGGTGTTTTGTGGGTGATCCATGTTTCTGTGACAGCTGCTATGTCGACTTTATTGTCTAAGAGGACTGACTGAAACCTATCAAGTTTATTGACCAGTGATCTTGGGTTGGTCAAATAAATAATAGGTGGGCAGGGCACAGTCTTATTTGTAATGATTTCTATTTTGGTCAGATTAGCCAGGTTAGAATGTCAGGTGATTGTAGGGCAAGAGGGTCTATGGCCAATGATCATTCTAATGAGACTGGCTTGTTTTTGACCTACTCTATTTCTACGGTGGCGCCCCCTCCTGCGCTGTACCCCGCAATTACTGATGGTGCCCAGAAGGTCTCTACTAATAGAGCAAGAATGTCTCAAGTCTCTCAAAAAAGATGGGCTATAATATAGCAGACTCATCTTAGTCAATTATGTCACTCTAAAATTATGATTAGAGGGCCTGTTGTTCAATACCTTGACTTTAAATACATTTGTGTGTAGATTATCCACCACCCTCCTAGGTGCAGGTTGGCAGCCAGTGTAGGCACATCTTCTACCAAATTGATCTTATGAACAATGTTACCCCATTTACTGTAAGTATGTACCACCCCCTCTTTAGTTAGAATCCTTCTCAGATGGCTGGCTGGAGGAGCAGATTGTTTGAAAATGTATCTCCATATAGTCCGAATACTTTTCCAAAAATAAAAACAACCAAGTAGTAGTTGCCTACTAAAATAAATATTTATAGGATTCTAAAACCAATCCATGCACAAACGCATAAGGCAATCATCTTGGGCATTATCTTGGTTTCATGAGTGTCAATGAATAAATGAATAGGCAGGGTTGCCAACTTTGGTCAACTGGCTAGAGTGAGATTTTCATGTCATGGGCTGTAATTGTAGCACTTGCATGTCTTCACCATAAATCATTATTTATTTAGCCTAAACATTCACTCATTGATCATTGATCATTGATAATAATTTAAATATCTTGCCTGAGCTGCTGAGAATTAGCCTCCAGTACAACACCTGAGCCATAATGCTAATTTACATGATTTTTACTCCACATTTTAAACATCAGTAAGTATGAGTCGCCCTATAATAACAATGTATTCATTATCTCACACAATGACAAGCCATGGATGTTTGGCTTCACATTAGGGTTGCAAATTCTAGGGAATTTCCTTGATCGATAGTCGCCAAAGTTAATGAACGACTAATCGATCAATCGATAACGATACACCCAAATAATTATTATGAATATTACTTTATTTTTTTCTCAATCAAAGCTTTATTGAAACATTAGATAAATACATCTGTTTCATGGCATAACACAAACATAATTATGAACGCTGTTTTGTTTAAGTATGATATTTTAATAAGGCTTGGGAAATTTCGCTCACTCTTCCGAGGCGAATCAGTGACTAACACGATCGTCTATGACATATAACGTTACAAAAACATAAGATGAGCCTTAATTAGAAACTTACATTTGCTAAATGATAACGAAATAGATCAATAAAGACAAATAACGTCTTTGAAAACAAAGCTATAATAAATTCCCTTTTGAAATGAGAAAGCTGCGACAAACTACGACAGTTCAGGCCTCAGTTTCAAACTTAAACTACATAAGTGCAGTAACTATCCAAGCCTGTTGATTTTTATTTAACAATACAAGCATATTTACATGATCAGAGTCGTGTGCAGTCGGTTTACAGTGAGTCCAGCTGCTGAAAATACACATTCCGGTGCGGCCTATACGTCTCAGGCAGCAGAAGTAGCTTCGCGCTAACTTTACCAGCCTC
>OMOT01080837.1:0-11694 GCA_900312575.1 Acanthochaenus luetkenii
CCTTATATTATTGGTGGACTCTGTTCTTTGTACAACTGTCACGGAGGAAATAAATGTCCTGCCTCAAGAGAGAAACATCCTTTGACTCCTGATATCCAGAAAAGCACCAGATAATAGATGCAGTTAGATGTTACCAGTTATGAGCAAAAACGTATATGTTAATGATCAGATGGTGTCCCGTTCAGAGCCAGATCTAAACGAGGGAACGAAATGCGACAAAATAATAACCTGACCGATCGGCTGTCCGCTCCGCGTCTATTTGTGCCGCACCGGCTCACGTCTCGGAACGTATTGTGAACGTATATAAAGGGCTGTTGATTTATTTTATGTATGTATGTATATACACATACATGAACAGATGAACAGAAATGTGTGCAGAAATATGTGCCTGCTCATGTACATACTGTAGATACATACACATTTTTTTAAATTATATACATGTATATTTGTTCATGCATTTATCCACAGAAAATGTCATTCAGAGCAAGACAAATAAGTCAAATAAGCTTAAATTCCTGGATCATCAACATTACATATATATATATATATATATATATATATGTGTGTGTGTTTGTGTGTAGTGTGGTGCATGGTGTGATGGGCGGCAGTAGCTCAGGAGGTAGAGTTCCCGCCCCGCAACTGCAAGGTCGGCGGTTCGAGTCCAGCTCTTCCCGGGAAATAATCTGTCGTAGTGTCCTTGAGCAAGACACCTAACCCCAAATTGCTCCCGTTGAGCAGGTTGGTACCTTGCATGGCTGCCTCCGCCAACGGTATGACATGTAAGTCGCTTTGGATAAAACCGTCTCCTAAATGCTGTAATGTAATGTAATGTAATGTAATTACAGTCAACCAGTAGGAAGCCACCACACTCAGACAACAGAGACAGAATATTCCTGTGTACTGAAAATGATAGTGTATAAAGAGTAAAAAGTAAACAAAGCAGTAAAGTGGTGACTTGCCTTCTTGTGGATACTTTTTGGATCGACGTTGAGGACGATGAAATCTCGCAGGCTGGCAGACATGTGAGTTTGTGCCCCTTGCATCAGCAAAGATCCGTTAAAACCTGAGGAGTCAAAATTGTGAAATTAACATAAGGACACAAACTTCTGTAACTGGACCTTTTAATTTTTGAGTTTGACTTTTCCCCCCCAAAACGGATACAGTATTTTGGAGCAGACATCTTCATATAGTATCAACACTTTCCATAAACACTCAGTGTCCACTTTATTAGGCACAATTTGCTCGGCAGTGTGATGGTGAGGGACGTTTTCTTGGCTCACATTAGCCTCCTTAGTACCAATGGAGCTTCATTTGGACGCCACAGTGAACCTAAACATCTCAGTCCAAATTTCTACTCAATAGAAACCTTTGGGATGAGGAGGAACAGCATGTTTGCAGCATGAATGTGCTGCTGAAAAACCAGTAGGAACCGCAAGATGCTGTAGAGTCAGCATGGACCGGAGGGGTCCCTCCTGGTACCAGCTAGGTGTTCCCGATAAAGTGGATACTGGCTGTATATTGATTTGTATCTTCATCTTGATACCCAAGGTCATTGTTCTGTACCTTGGATCTTGATGTCGGCCATGTTGCAGATCTGGTTACACACCAGGACGTTGAAGGCTCCCAGCGTCATCATCACCTTCAGGTCGATGACGTTGCTGTCGGCGGGCGAGCCCAGGCTGGCTGGTGGGGAAACACAGTTAAAGGGACAGTTTCACATGTTATATTTTAGTTGAACCTGGTCACTGGAATGTTAACTCTTAATGTTCAGTGAAGGTTAGACTGCACATATAGGCTCTTTTTCAGCGCCTTCAGCTTCACTTTCATGCAGTTCTACAAATCCATACTAGTGGTTGGATGTTCAGAGCCTAGCTGAAGGGCTCCTCAACAGGGAAGGATGAACATTACTCATTTGCTTTTCCTGCCCAGATTTTTCCAACCAGCTTGGGGATTCGAACCAGCAGCCTTCTTTATTTTATATTAGCAGCTAGATGTGGCCCATTCTTTCAATGGGAAATGCTAACAAGACATTTTAGCTTAACTTGAAAGACAAACGTGGAGACGTTTATCTCCAATGTGAGAGGTGCCTTTGTAAATTAAAATAAGCATCTAAAATTCAAAATGTCAGTGTCAAAGTGAGTTTCATGACCCTAAGTCCTTTAAACATGTTAAAAACATTATTTTCTTCACTCCTAAAAACAGCCTTTTCCTAAACATGTGATCTTTGCCTAACATCAGTGACATGTTAATTGAATATGTGTTTACACCTGTCATATATAGGTGTCTCTCTCTGTATGCGTGTGTGTGTTACTTGCTTGACCTAGAAAACAGAGCCTTGATGTCTGCAAACAGTGTTAAACATTTACAACCCAGCCGTTCTATGTTTGGTTCGTCAGTCTGATTGAATGAGCAAGTACCGAAGCTCACGTGGACAAGGTCAGAGGTTTCCATGGCAACGGGATCGCTCTTCATTTTCCATTTCCATTTTTGGTCATTTAGCTACTGAATCTCTTATCCAGACTTACAGTGAAGAAGCTTCATCATCCAGGCTCAAAGGATAAAAAACACAGTATCTCCCCAGATAGAAACCTCACTGTCTCATATCCACTCTGCATGTCACCTTCACCACAAAGTGTGTCAGAAACACAACACCTGACCCAGAATATAAAGCTCACGCTACTGACCCATATCCATCGGCTGTTGTTCTCAAACTTTTTCAACAAATGATTCAAGAGGAGACACTTAAAACACTTAAAAATGACATGATTCCAGAATCTAGAAGCCCAGCTACCACCAGACACAGGCTCCAGCAGTCCAGCTACTTCCAGGCCAGGCTCTGGCTCCAGCGTCCCAGTTTCAACCAGGCCAGACCCAGGCTCTAGTAGCCCAGCTACCACCAGGCCAGGTCCAGGCTTCAGTAGCCCAGCTACCACCAGGCCAGGTCCAGGCTTCAGTAGTAATTAATTAATTAATTACGTTTATTTAGTATAGCACATCTCATAGACAGTCACAAAGTGCTTCACAGGAATTAAAATACACAAATATCATCCAGATTAAAAATTACAATAAATCACAAAGACAGGACATAAATAAGCACCAAAAATATAGATACACACAGCTAGACAAATGGCTGTCTATACAGATGCGTCTTTAGCTGCACCTTAAAATTGTCCACAGAGCCTGCACCTCTCAAATCCTGTGGAAGAGCGTTCCATAATTTAGGAGCCACAGATTAAAAGGCTCGGTCAATCAATCAATCATGTTTATTTATATAGCCCTTTTATACAAGCATGTCTCAAAGGGCTTTACATTGCTTCATATATACATACTACATGATATACATACTATATGATACACAACATCATATACATACTACATGTACTACGTCATATACATACTATGTATGGGTGGAGCAGATCACATATATATATGCAGGTGCCTGACCATGGAGGGCTCTATATGCAATCACGAGATCCTTGAACTGAATCCTGAAAGTAAAAGGAAGCCAGTGCAAGGAAGCTAGCCTCGAATAGGCCAGGCCCAGGCTCCAGCAGTCCAGCTGCTTCCAGGCCAGGCACAGGCTCTAGCAGGCTAGCCTTGAATTGGCCAGGCCTAGGCTCTAGCAGCCCAGCTACCAAAAGACCCAGGCTCCAGCTGCCCAGGTACTTCCAGGCCAGGCACCGGCTCTAGCAGTCTAGCTTCTACTAGGCCAGGCCTAGGCTCTAGCAGCCCAGTAGGGGTGGGCGATATGACAATGTCAGATAGAGAACGATAAAAATGTCTCCACGATCTGCCTTTCCAGAGAGATCGGGAGTATCGGGCTACATTGAAAGTGAAACTGCACATTCTATCAGTTGCACTGACAAAACTGATATATGGCATGCAACATTGTTTTCACAGCCAAACCTAAAATCACACTATTGGCTAGTCGCTGTTGCCCCTCCCTTAACAGACACACTAATAAACCAATAATAGCAAACAGTACGTAGCGCCTTGGTTTATTTTCCTCCCCTTTTTATTTGACAACATAGCAGCCTGGCTGATACCACAGAGGAGTTGGTCCCAAAAAAAAACCGACACCAGTGATATGGAACTGGTTTGGGTTTTCCAAAACCGACAAGGCACAAAACATTATTTTCAAAGTTTGCAAAGACCATGTTCGCACATCGGCTGGCAACATGACAAACATTTTAATCACCTCAAGAGAAAGTACGCGGAAAGCCAAACAAGCAGGAGATCTCACGTGAGCCACACAGCTGGAGGCTAGCAGTAGCCGTACTAAGCCAATGGTCTCTGTTATTCCTTTTATTTTAGGTTTTGTTTCCTTGAAGGCAATATTTTCTTAAATAGGGGTATTTTTTTGATTGCACTATTCATTAACTTGCAAAATAGTCTTAAAAACCAACATGAAAAAGAATCGTGATCATATCGTGGATCGTGATCATACCTGAAAAAAATTGTGATATGACATTTTTGACATATCGCCCACCGCTACAGAGAGGGGGGTTTCTTCCTGAAGTCCACAATCATCTCTACAGTATTTAGAACTAAAGGAGTTATTGTTCTGAAATGTTATACAGTAGAACCAAATTAGCATCTTGTAAATAGTCAGCTCTGAAGGCTGAAGAGAGCAAAATTGTCTTTTTCCAAATAATTGCACTTGGAGAAGGAGCACATGGGCAGCAGTGTTTCAGCAAACATGCAGTAGTAAACAGACTCCTACAGTGGCTACACCTGTACGGGTTAGTATCGCTGACATTTCAAAACTATTTCAATACTGCTGTGAAAGACTCAATTCAATATTGAATTCTATAAATACTAGAAAGTGAGAACCTGCAGATTGGTAAAGACATAAAATGAGGGATTGAAAGACTTAAAGGCTGATTATGAAATCCAACAAGTCAATACTTGTGTCCTTGTGGAGAAGGTTCTTCCCAAGTTGTCTAGGAGAGAACGATCTTCTCAGGAAAGTGAACAGACAAGCTTCCTGACAGTTTCAGATGCCTAAAGTTCACTTCTGAAAGGTTCAGGCAATAAAGACTGAATGCGATTCCATCCTGCAGAAGATTATAAGTGAATGCAAATATGTCAAAGATACAGTAAGACTAGGACCAGGAGTTGTGATTGGTCATGCAGGGCAGTGGTGTTTGTCAGACATGGAGGAACCTGCATTAGGGTACATTATCTCAGCTTGAGAAAAAATAAACACAGGAAATGTGGATCATGTCACAAAAACAGATAATGAAAATGACACAAACCTTGAGCAAGGACAGGAAATTGCCAACAATAACATTGAGACAAAAGGAGCCGCCCGGAATGACCACTAGGATGCAGTATGAAGCAGAAAAGGCCATATAGGCAACCGCCTAGGGCCCTGGCGTGGTTAGGGGGCCACCGTGTGTTACAAAAAAAATTCTTGGGTAATATAAGGTTGTTATTATTATCCCCACGTTGCTCAAAAACACGGGTGGACTGGCCATCGGGAGTACCGGGAGTTTTCCCGGTGGGCCGCTGGGTCAGTGGGCCGGTTCGGCCGGTTAAACAAAACAAAACAAACTGCAGCAGTTGTCTAGACGGCCCACAGCATTGTGACCAGCGGCCCACAAGGTGGGGTGGGTCTTTTATATGATAGCCTATGTTTAGATAGTTTCACTAGTAGTGGCTGGCCAATGAACTTTGGTCCACATGGGCTTTTCACGCCCCTTTCCCTTCAGCTGTTGGCTGTCACCTGTCAATCAGACACTTTTTCATACCATATTTTATGAGAAAAACGACAAATTCCTGCATCTGACTAACCGGCACTGCTAGCATGCTAGTAGTTTCAAATGTCAATGCGAACGAGTAGCGAACATAGCTAGAAGCTTCGTAACTTGTAATAAGTGTGAATTTAATCTCAAAACTATCTGGTTCAGCATGGTATTGTCACATAATCACATTAGTATGAATGTTTTTCATGCCATATGTCATGACAAAAATCGCTAAATAGCTGAGCTAATATACAGTGCTTTGAAAAAAGTATTCACCCCCAAGCACAGTCCAATTAAAAACCAGAAATATCTTAATTGCATAAGTATTCATATCCTTTGTCATGGCAAGCACAAATTAACTCATGTTTAGTATTTGGTTGCTTATTATTACTATTATTATTACTACTGTGTGACTTACCTACTCACCAATTTTCACACTAATAAATAACTATTGCAGACTATTGAACTTTCTTCCATTTTTTTTCCAATACGTTTTTCCTTGCATGCATCGAGGGTCTAAGGCTGTTTTTAGGCCTTGTAGAATAGGTAGGCTTGCTAAAATTTATATTGTGCTTGGTTTCGTTTCCGTTTGTTTTTATACTATTCTGTAATTCCTTAGATTGATGTTCAGGTAGATCTAGTTTCGCTCATTTTCTGTAAAGTCCTTTGAGACAGACATGCTTGTGATAAAGGGCAATATAAATAAATGAACTTGACTGTAGATTTCTCCAGCCTTGCCGTCAGTGTCAACACAACAACTTAAAGCAGAGGTCTCAAACTCATTCCATTGAGGGCCTGGGTGTATGCAGGTTTTTGTTCCAACCTGCTCTAAACCAGGTGATTCCAAGTTCAAGTTCATTTATTTATATAGCCCTTTATCACAAGCATGTCTGTCTCAAAGGACTTTACAGAAAATGAGCCAACTAGATCTACCTGAACCAAGGAGGTGAACTAATTAGTGAAATCACCTGGTGCAGTGCCTGTATCTATATGGATGAGGGCTTGTGAGCATGTGTGTGTGCTCTTGATTGCAATGCTGCATTAGTAGCATTTACCTATCTCTGTAAATGTTAACATTAGCGAGTTACTTTTATCATTGTAGATATAATGTTCGTTTTTCCTGGGCAGGGCAATATTAGCTTTACTTTAAATATCCAACACCAGCCATTTATCATCTATTTTCATCATTTTATGTAAATGTAGATTAATATTTTGCCGTGTGTAATCCACATTATGTAGATAGTTAGCTAACAGCATATAAGTATAAAGTAAAATATGATATGATATATCCATGCTACACTTTTTGTTTGTTAAGAGTTGATGGCTAACATGAAGGTGCCTTATATGACGATTTCCAAGACAGGGCTATGTCTACCATTATACCACTTGACTAAATTGTCTAGTAGTTAATTAATGTTTTGTAGTTTACACTGTTATTTTATGTTGTGTGACATTGCAGATATACAGCATACCAGTTATATAAGTTCACAGTGTTTGTTTGCACTAAATCTGCTTTCAAGTCCTTTTATTGTCACATGCTCAACAATACAGCTAAAGCAACATTGCAGGCAATTAAATTATTGTAATCCAAGCTCCTTAGATGTGCAGTACATATACTTATATATATTTAAATCATTTCATTTTAAAATACCGTAATAATAAAAACACATTGAATAAAACAATGTAGACCGTCTTTTATAAAACCCACATTGAATAAACATTTTTATGTTGAGCTCTTCGGCGTTTTCCAAGGCTTTGAGCTGAATGACAGCTCAGGTAATGGGCATACTGGCATTACGTGTTTTAGTCACGTGTTCCACACACCCTCCTGTCAATCTGTTGGAAGCTGCTTTTTGGGCGCCATCTTCTACATACACTCTGTAACATCATATTTCTTGGCTGCTCGGCCGTTGTTTGATGACTCTGATTTGTTGATCGCCATGATCTTAAAATTGGCATCGTACCTCTTCCTCTGTTGTTAGTTAACTTGCCCAACTTTTGAGCCACTTTGTTCGAGCTGGTCGCCGTGTCTCCATCTCTCCAGGCGCCTGTCGCTGTGTGTGTGTGTGTGTGTTTTGCACCTGTCTGCAGGCTGTGTGTGTGCGCGAGAGGGAGATAGAGAGAGAAAGACTGTGGCTCGCTTGGAGAACACTCGTTTGGCGCGATCTGTTGTTGTGAATGTATAATGACATTTAAAAGTAAGACGACGCCCCTTTTCCTTGAAGATAATTGTGTTCAGTGATGCCTCATTTGGAAATCTTGCCGATGGAGGCACTCAAGGAGGACACATTATTGTCTTGATAGGGGAAAATGGAAAGTCAAGAGGATTGTGCGCAGCACTCTTGCAGGTGAAACTTTGGCAATGTCGGATGGGGTTGATAATGGCCTCTTTCTGGCAACACTCTTCTCTGAACTGACTACTGGTAATGCTGAGTGTACCACACCAATAACATGTGTCACAGACAATCATTCACTGGCTGATGCACTGATGTCCACTAAATCAGTCACTGAGAAAAGTCTGCGTCTGGAAATGAGCAGTATCAAGGAACTTATCCAAGCCCAAAAGGTTGAACGAGTGCTTTGGTACAACACAAAATAACAACTTGCGGACTGCCTCACCAAAAAGGAGGCTTCAGCTCTGCAGTTACTTAAGGCACTTGATGAAGGACAATGGAAACTTGTTTAAGAACAAAGTATCTCTTTGAGTCGCATGTTATGACTTATGTTTGTATTTTATGTTCTATACGTTTCATTGTTTACTAAAGGAGGCCACAAGGCTCTAGTTCAATACTGGGAATAAATTATTTTTATAAGAGAGGGAGTTTGTTAAGTTACAGTAAATATTTTGTACAGGTTGCCGCATATCCAGTTGGCCAAATAACAGCCTGTGTATCAGTATACGTGTTATGTGTTGGTAACAAATTGGGCCTTTTATTGTGTAGTAACCGGATGAGAGGTAGTGGAAGTTGTTCTGCGAGTTGCAGGTGAACATGGCCAATAAAGCTGTTGTCGAATTACAGTACATTAAAAGTTGTCTTCTTTACAAATAAGCTAACACACATCACACTTACTGGACTTGGCTGAGACCGTCTTGCTCTCCTCTGCCTTCGGTCTGGGTTCTCTCTCCGGTGACGGCAAACTGCTAGATGACAGCGCCACAGACAGGAAGTTGATCGCAGACAGGAGAGCCTCGGTGTGGAGCAGAAGGTCGAGAGAGGTGAAGGTCACCTAGAGAGCGAGAGCGAGAGAGAAAATACATTTTTGACTTCATGTTCAGAAGTTTAAGAATACCAGCTGAGAATGAGTTTGAAGAGTTTCATTCCAAAAACGAGATGTTCATTTAAAAAAAGTGGAATTTACATAACTATCAAACCGCAGAAGGTAACTGAAGCCATTGGTCGACAACATCGGAGCACTATTGCAGACTTGATCCCCTATAATGTACATATATGAAACGAACTTCAGGTAATGATTACACCTTTTTTTTTTTTATTAAAAAAATCCTTCTAACTATGAATGCTACTTATTCCTATTGAAGGCTTAGCTGATGAAGACTGCGATATACGGTGTGTTTGACTACTGTTGACAAAATGTATTTATTGTAAGTCGCTTTGGACAAAAGCGTCTGCTAAATGCTGCAATGTAATGTAATGATTGGTTTTTCCAGATCGGCCATACAGCATTTAAGCATTCCATGAGAGTTCCTCTCCATGTGTGAGAATAAACAGGGATGTTGTCAAACTGGAGTCCAGTACAGCAGAGCAATGGTGCATCAGTACTCACATTGATCATTTGCTCAGTGTTCTTGTACACAGTGGCAAAGTTTGGCCCAGTCCGGTCCGCCTGAGGAAACACAACAGACAGACAGACATCCAGTAAGGCAACCTGTAGGTTAAGTTTTAGTCTATCTACACATACAAATGATACAAAAGAGAAGAAATACAAACTGCTGGTGAGACGGAAAAAACTGAAACACAAAGAAAAACACGTCACACCAAAAGGAACAAATCTAGATGATAGAGAAACAAGTAAACTGGGCAACATAAATTAAACGGCATCAAAACTCAGATACAAAAATAATCAAATGCATGTGGAACAAGTAAAAGAATGTAAGTAATGAAAGTTAACAACATAAAGTAATAGTTCTGTGAGTGATGCCTCAAGTTCAGGTTCAAAACGTTATTGTCCCTCATGGTAAATCTGGTAGTAGCAGTAGTTTGAATGAACTGAGAAGAGTCTCTCGTCTACAGTGAAGCAGGTTTAAGACACAAAGGAGAAGTGAGAACTTCTCCAGGATCTCATGCAGGTTTCTGTATCTTAACTGTGTTTATTGTAGTTAGGTGTTGTGCTGCCAATTACCCGAATAAAATCTTGAACTTGAACAACACTATGGCCGACTGTTTACCAATGAGGGCAGGAATATTCCAGAGTGATATCTCATCTCATGCTAGCTTTTACACTATCTATAAAATGGAAGTGAGACTTGAACAGAGCCAACAGACATCGCTGTGTTGTGTGAAAGTTGCCTGGAGGCGAAGCTATGGGCTTACGGAGGGGCCATATGGCTAATGGATTTTCAACAGGTAGAACAGACATCAAGATACATCCTGATGCATTCTGGAGAACTTCTAAGAAACCAACTGTAAAATGTTTTCGTTATACAACATAGGAGGGTCCAACAGTTTTTAGAGTGCGATCCTCCTCCAGTTGGTTTTCTCTGGTCTGAATCAGAATGGAAAAGTTGACTTTGTTGAGATTCCACAGAGGAGCTGATCAGACACAGAGGTTCAGCAGTGGAGTCAAGCATGTTTCCAATCACAGAAAAGTCAACTGCAGCCAACAGAGTTCAGATAAACTGATCTGAACATGATGGGGGGGAACGCAGCCTGAGTGTTTGTTTTAGCCTGCATGCAGTACCAGATGGGTGGTGCTTACTGCATTACGACAATTCAGATCGCATCAAGCATGTTTCCAATCACGTTCGCTCACGGCAGTACCTCCCCCTCCATGCACGCTCGCTGCTGATCTGTTCACTGACCCGTTCACGGATCATTTGAACGATTCGGTCTTTTGAACGATTCAGTCTTTTGAACGATTCGGTCTTTTGAACGATTCAGTCTTTTGAACGATTCTTTTGCGAACGACAACACTAACCTCTATATCATCATATCATACCTGGTGTGACAAATGACAAAGGATATTTGACAATGAATAATATAAAATAATGTAATTTTGTAATGTTACCACCTTGAAATATTGCACTTTGAGTAGCTCAGCACCAGATTCCACAGAGGAGCTGATCAGACACAGAGGTTCACCAGTGGAGTCTGAAAAAAGATGCAGAAAAGCAAAAAGGTCACATGTTTGATCCTGACAACAGTTAACATGACCATTAACAGCCATGTGTCTATGCCCCGTCTAGCTCAAAGGCTAGTGCAAGGCACCAACACTGCCACGGTTAGGGGTTCAATTCAAACTGGGAACACCCATGCTGAAAGTGTATGCACTCAAGGAACTGCAGGTCATCATCATCATCATCATCATCATCTTCAACCGCTTATCCGAAGTCGGGTCGTGGAGGTAGCAGCTCCAGCAAGGGCCCCCAAACTTCCCTTTCCCTGGCCACATTAACCAGCTCTGACTGGGGGATCCCAAGGCGTTCCCAGGCCAGCGTGGAGATATAATCCCTCCACCTAGTCCTCGGTCTGCCCCCTGGTCTCTTCCCAGCTGGACGTGCCTGGAAAACCTCCCTAGGGAGGCGATCAGGTGGCGTCCTTACAAGATGCCCGAACCACCTCAACTGGCTCCTTTCGACGCAAAGGAGCAGCGGCTCAACTCCGAGTCTCTCACGGATGACTGAGCTTCTCACTGCAGGTGCTTTGTGTAAATTGTCTACTAAATAGCAAGTTAAGTGCCTTGCTCAAGGGCACCTCCAAACTACTTATTA
>OMOT01080840.1:0-10203 GCA_900312575.1 Acanthochaenus luetkenii
CTAGTCATCCCTAGAGTTTTGCATTCATTCCTCTTCTACACTTGACTCGCCTGATGCCTCTGCATAGAACAGCAGCAACAAGCACCTGTTGGCTCAAGTACGCCACCTTCAGAGTGAAGCAAAAATATTACTTGCCTCACCCTGTGCATTTTTCACTGCGGTCTTATGTCCCATCAGCAAACCTAAATATGTCACTTACAAACATTAAACTTTAATGGTTAAAGACATTAGCCAGACTGTGGAAAATCCGGGTATATAAGCGTATCTGCAAACATTATATTGGCGAAATGCAGAGATACGGCAACAGGCACGGGCCAATTGCATGTGTCAACCCAGTTTGATATGGATTGCGCATTCAGAGGTGAAGCTCGGCTCGTTGTTGCCTCACCTCGTGTTTCACCCCTGTAACAGGAAATACGCAAATTCAGCGATTTTGACTATAAAAATGTTCGAAATTAGTCATACATTTAAATAAATAACAAAATTATTTTCATTGTATGTTATCATTATTATTATTTTTACTTGTCATGATGACAGCCTGCCTCCCCTGACCGCACGTCCCTGCGAGAATGATACATTGTTTCATTTTTATTTTATATTAGAGTTTAATTTACCCTCACCTCTCATACTGCAATATTGTTTGGGCTAGTACTTATCCATTTTACCTCCAGAACATTAATCTAGCTCAAAATAAATGCGTCAGATTAGCCACTTTCCCCAACAGATGCCAGCCATCTGCACCTCTGTTAAAAAAAACTATGTCAGTCTTTCAGATCAACATTTTTCAAATGCGCACTTTCATTTTCGAATACCTATATACCCCCGAAATCCATTCCCGAAGCCTTATATAGGCACTAGACAATCAACAAATCTTCATTCCCCCCATTATCACACAGCCCTTGGTCAATTTCCATTAAGTATAAAGGTTTATTTAACAGTCACCTAAATAAATCTTCACTAAACATCTTCAAAGCTTCTCATTTCTATATTCTGGATTCTGATTTTCTCTTATTTTCTTCTCTTTTATATTTCCATTATATTTTGAAGTTGTTTTTAGTTCATTTGTTCATTCTGAGTAGAGAGAGGCCTTGTATAGGCTTTCTTTTGTATTATATATTCTGATTTCTGTATTATTATATATTTTTTGTATGTGCTAAATAAAATCAAGTTCTTGACCTACGCAAGCTGTCTGCTTACATAGTACATGCATGTCCAGCAGCTTCCTAGAGCCTAGACTCTAGAGCGTAGAGGTAATGCTGCATTTATCCACACGGGAGAACAAAGCCACTAGTCTAGAGCATGGAGGAGGTACTACATTATCTGGAGCATTGACATATGAGCATAGTGTTTAAAATGGCCACTGTAGAGGAATGTGTACTTTTATATATTCTCTATCACCGCTCAAAGAAAAAGTTAAAAAGAAGATGGTATGTACACCAGATCAGCCATTGTTTCTTCTGACTGAGATGCCACAATTTGTATTTGTTTACACAGGAAATTACTTCTTCATTGGTAGTTGCACGTTTAGCAGTAATTTTCATTAGCGTCCCTACTTGAACCGCGTGACATTGCAGCATACATTAGTGCCACATTACAAATTTTGGCCTACACAGTATGCTTTGCAAGAATGAGAGAAACGCCCCTTGCACTGTTAAATGCGTTGCTTACGTAGAGTATGTAACAGGCCTAAATAACATTAAGCGGATTACACCCCATGTATATATTATAATACTTTTTGGTTTATTCATTGTCTTGATAGACTGAGATTTGAAAGGATGAATTTGAACAATATGCAGCATTTTTTAAATTGTCTGTTTGTTTGAGCTTTACATTCTGAATAATTTAATCTTGTATTGTAAGTCAGAATGTTAATAAATATTACTCATTCACACATAAAACACTGATAAATTATTTTCTTTGTCTCTTTTCTGCATGCTCTTCCTAGCTGGACTCAAAAGCACAAGGCGAGTTAAAGGAAGGGATGAAGATTTACACAAGAGAGGATGGACTGAGAAAATCCTGGGACAACATCCAGAAAATGGTGAGAAGTGTTTGGTCCCATGATCAAACTACATGCCTTATGTCATGTTTATACAAGACTGGCTATATGCAACAGAATACCCAAGCAATTTCAGTATCACTTGGATTTCCATCCAGCAATGTCTACAATACTGATCCATTAATAGTGTATATATGTCAGCTCCTTTCAATTATTGTAGTTCAGTGGTATTACTATAGAGCAGGGATGGGCAACCATGTGCCAAGGAGGGCCAAGAGTCTGCAGGTTTTCCCATTTCACATGGTTGCCCATCCCTGCTTTACAACAATGGTTCCTAATCCAGTCCTCAAGTACCACCTGTCCTGCAACTTTTAGCTCCAACTCTATTATTGCACACCTGATTCAATGAAGGTGTCATGAGAATGTGTGGCAGAAACACTGCTCTAGAGTATGTCTGTACCTGTCAAAAACTAGCCCCCTCACTCTCTGTCCCAGTTCAAGTGCTGTGGAGTAATTGACAAAACAGATTGGTTTGATGTGCTGAATGGAACGCTGCCCTCATCATGCTGCTCTGTTGGGACAAGCAGATGTGTTGACGGATGGAGTGAGGTTAGTCTGCTTCTCAAACATAAGGGGGAGGGGGAGGACAAAGAGTCTAGAGCAGTGTTTCTCAGCCCAGTCCTCAAGTACCACCTGTCCTGCAACTTTTAGCTCCAACTCTATTATTGCACACCTGATTAAATTAAGGTATCAAGCTAAAAGTTGCAGGACAGGTGGTACTTGAGAACAGGGTTGAGAAACACTGTCTAGAGGGATCGAAGTTTCCAAGCTGACTGGTTCTCTCAAACTGAAACCAGATTTGTCCAGATGTTTCTTTTTTTGCAGGTACCATGGGACTTTAGGGTTGCTCAAGCGGAAAGCCCACTCTGATCTGCCTCACATTAGTTGCGTTACAATGAACGGTGTTCAACCTTCAAAATAATTAGACAGATGTTTAAACGCATAGAAATAGATTTAAACAAATGTATTTGTATTTAATCGTCACACTCAATAAGTGAATACATAGATGACATGTCATAAAAATAATGAACATTACCACATGTGGCATTTTTTAACTATAAAGGCTGCATATATTACCCTGTGCAGTAGCCATACAGAACAATGCACCTCATTCTGGAACGCAGTTAAGAAAAAGTTAAGAAGAAATATCTTCTTAAGTCCACTTACAAAGTTTCCAGGGCAATTCTGGCATTCATGAACGGTTTCTTATCTGGGATTCATTCTTAGCTAAGAACAGGATTTAAGAACATGAAAGAGCAGTCGTAAGTCGGCCAGACTGGAGTGCGCCATGTTCTTAAGGGCTGAATTAGTGAGAAATCATGTGTTCACATACATTTTACATACATCCTCGGATTTAAATACTTATAATTATAATAAATATGAAAATATTTGTATAATTAACAATTAAGTTCCACATTTATACTCGTGATTCTACGAGGCATCGTGACGAAATAATTAAAAGCACCACACGAACACTGCAAATGGCAGTGAATAAATAAATAAGCTGTGCTTGGTTATTCTATGTGGACAGTCTTTCTGTTGTCTCCGGTCACGTGGACACTCATTCCACCCCCGAGTGTGCCACAATGTGAACATCCATAACTAAAATATATCATATGGCCATACATAATATAGATAGGACCTATCTAGATCCACAATTAGAGCCTACTCATCTATTAAAAAAATACATATAATTATTCTTCAATCTTCCGTTTTCTTCAGTCTTATCTGCCCGTCCATATTTGTCTGAAGAGTTGATCTTTCCCAGTAGTTTCCGATTGCTCATCAAATGAGCATAAAAGTCTTTGCAAGAGTGCTATACTCAAAATATCTAATAAAGAGAAAAGGAGCCAACTGAGCAACTTTAAATAGTTGATAAGTAACGTTACACTTATGGAATGAAAAACTATATTAAAAATGAAAATTTTCGGGGGAAATGGTTGGTGGAACAAGCAACACAAATACCCGGACATTTGAAGGAATTCATTAAAAACAGACAGACGGACAGATATTTTAGGACCTAGAAAGAGGTTATGTCCATTTAAAAGAGGATGTTTGGTCATCCTAGTATTAATAGTCCATATACCGTCTTGTTCTCTATTGTTATTTTCTTATTGTTGGTTTTATCTTTTCCCCTTGCTTAGTGAGCATGTTGTAAGAGCCAGTAGAGAAACATTCCACTGTTCATTTTACTGGTATGACGCTGCATGTGATGAATAAAACCTTCTGTTTTGCACTCGTTACTATGTTTTCATGCACTCATAAGGAGCTGGTGAGATGTTTCCACGTCCACGAGAACACGATAAAATTAAACAAGTGTGTCATGCATTGACGGCTGGCCAATAGAGGGTGCTGGGGCGCCGTCCCCTCTCTCCAACTAGAGAAGAAGTCTACTTAAACATTTTAAACTTAATAATGCTAAATTATTATTTAAAAAAACATTGTTTACTTGTATTTGTATTGGTATTTTGTCAGCACCTGTCAGCATTCATTATTCCAAATTGCATCTGTGTGAAATTATCTGTGAAAATACATATACTTCTGAGTGAAGGGCGCCGGCCAAACGTGTGTGTATGTAAGTCCTTAAACTTTTGGCAAGCATGTGAGCTGTGGCTGTGCCCTAATTGGTTGTGTTCAGATTGCACATGGTACGCAGAGAGCTGCGCCACAGACACTCCCACTTTCAGCTGGCAGCGAATCGTATTGCTTAGCTAACGGAGTAACGTTATTGCAGCACCAAACTTAGCATTGCTGAACAACTAGACGAAAGCTACATTATTGGCATTAGAAGGCACAATGAAGAGGTGAGAATAAATCGATACATCCTGTGCAGAATATTAGACTGTATGACATTTTGTGGAGCCTTTGAGTTGGCTTTGCGTAGACATGATGAGAGTAAGAGCTCTGATAATCCTGGGACATTTCATGAGTTGGCAAATTTTGTTGCCTCCCTTGATGAAGTGTTGAAAGAACACCTTGAGAACGGCACTGTACTTAAGGGAACTTCAAAAACTGTGCAGAACGAGCTAATGGACTGTATGTTGTCTGTTGTGAAGGAACACATAATTTTTTCCAACAGCCATGCCATCAATACCGTGTTTGAGCGCAGAGAGGACCTCATTCACTGTTTTGAAAGCATACGAGACTTAGGTGACTTTGACCCCAACACCGTCAGAGAAGCAGGAGCCTTCGCTATGCTACTGGAGAATCAGGATTTTAAGTTCTTTCCGCAACTTTTTCACCACAACATGCCACATGTGGACTTCCCCTATGCCAAGCTTTAGAAGAAGATTCGGTCCATATCAATGAGTACATCCAGCGGTTCCAGCAGGACATACAGAGGATCAGGTAGTAGCTGTATTCCTGTTATTAATATATATGAATATTATTATTATTCACTTTCTTTCTTTTACTGTTATCTCTCTTTGTCTTTTATTATTATTTTAAATTCACTTTGTCCCTTTGTCCTCGCAGAAATTCTCTCCATGGGTGAACAAAGCAGTGCTGGGTATCAGCCAATAAAGAGGCGTCGGGCACTCAGTCCAGAGGACCATGCAAGGTTGCAGCAGAGGTGTGTTTATGTTGTAGAATCAGTCACAGTCCATGTTACACTGGATGATAGTATTTTTATTTTATGAAAAAGAGCATGCACATCCACTCCATAGAACGTATAAGTAAAATAGAGTCGGCACACTGTGTAGACCACGTCCCAATATGTTTATTGTCTCGGATTGACGTTTCGATCACAAGGATCTTCATCATGAAGATCCCGATGATCGAAACCTCAATCGAAACTTTAGGGGATGTAGGAGAAATTGATATTTTCTCAAACATATTATTATTCTTTATTCTTCTCTCTGTAGGTCTGTGATACCATACTTGGACACACCAGGGAGTGCTACTCCTTCACAAACTACCTTGTCAGTGCCAACTTGCTGCAGGGGGACAGGTTTGAAGAGTACAAGGGGGCCTTTCCAGAGGATGCACTGAGCAGCACCTTGAAAGCCGACCCAGTGCTCAGTGGAAGCCAGCTGAAGACCGAGCTCTGTATCCTCTACAGCAAGGAGGAGTTCAGAGCCTGTCATGGTGCTGTGGATCTCTTTTAGCTGTTTATGGACAACCTTGGAGAAGTGTTTTCAGAGGCTGTCGCTCTCCTAAAGATCCTCATGACCACACCCATGACCACGGCGGAGGCTTAGAGGTGCTTCTCAACCTTGAAAAGGATCAAAACCTTTCTCAGGAACACCATGACAGAGGACAGGCTGAATGCATTGGCCATGATGTCAATGGAGAAGAGACTGGTGACAGATGACTGACTTTAACCAGAAAGTCATTGAGACATTTGCAGGTCTGAAGGGCAAAATGTATGTTCAAGTAGCTACTGGCCAGTGTTTAGGCAACATTACAGTGTGTTAATTTGTTTTGTGTTTTGTACGATGACTGATGATCCCCTATCTGCCTGCTGGTAGGTTATTTGTCTCTCAGGGATGCAAACGATAGGTGAAATTATAAGAATATGTGTGTGCATTGTGTACACTGTATGTCGAGTGCGCCACTGTGTTGGATGAAGGTAATTTTCATGACTTTGCTGGGCTGTGCTATTTACATATTTACAGTTTTTTTATTTACTGGTTTTCTTGGTTGTAGGTTGCATATTTAACAACTGGCAATGTGTGGTGGTGACCAGTGGTGTTGATAGATTTGTCAGTTGTGCATTATGTTTTTGTTGTGTTTTGCACTTTAATACAATTTTGGACCCATCTCTGCATTTATTTTTCTTAAGTGCCCTGAACTGATGTCCCCCTTACATAACTTTTGTAGCAGTAAGATTCATTATAGGGTGAGTTTTTACCTATATACTTGTGCTAAAATAGACTGTAAATCCAAATTTGTAAGTGGATATTTCAACTATTTCTTCCCGGGGGTCCCCCGGATGCCCCTAACATGCGCCCCACACAAAATGTTTAGCACCAGCCGCCACTGGTGTCATGTTAGCCTGCTGTGATAAGGACCTCTACAACCACATCAACATTTCGGCAATGTTTTATTGAGATACCTATCACATAATTTAGATAATTATGAGGTATTTTTTCAGAATTGAAAGATAATTACCTCATTAATTCAGAAAAAACAGGCAGAACACTTTTTTTTCAGGTGAATGCAATATGCTTTCATAGGAATGGCCCATACTATGACAATGGAATTTCTTTATACCGCTATAAACGTTGTGTTGTTTAACACCATTTCTTGTACTTTATCCACCAACCCTTTGTTGCCATCTCCCAATTTGTTTTGATCTTTCTTCTATTCCTTTCTCTCTACACCTCATCCTTCTCTTTCAATCCTTCTCCCTCTATCCCAACACCATTTACTCTGTTATTCCTTTCTTCCTCAACTTCCTTGTCCAATGCTTCCCCTATCACAATTCCCCTGTCTCCTCTACAGCCATGTTACCAGAAGGCTAGGCAGTGGCTCTTAGACAACATACCCTCAGTCCTGGTATTTGGAGTCTGTATTGGCATCGTGCAGGTAGTTCACTTTAACGTTTATTTATATCTGTGCCAAATACTGATTTGTATGGCGGTGAGGGGGGTCAGTGTTTATTATGACTTTATCATGATTATTATTATAATTCTAGATGTTTAATGTACATACAGGAAAATGACAACCCATAAATATTCTCCTTCAACCATTTCAGGCAGTGCTGTCATTTGCAATTTACGGAAATGGTTACTTAATGTCAATTTCAATGTAATTTCTACTATTGACAACTATTTATTTCATGGTATAATTATTATTTATTTATTCTTACCTTGTCAGATCCTGGCCCTGGCTTTCTCTCTGCTGATGTACTGTCAAATTTTGGGTGCTGAAAAGTACTTGGACTGATTCCATTCACAAGCTCCTGGATGGGAACTCTTATTATGGACTGCTCTGGGATCTGAAAATATCACCAACCTGGTCCAAATTTTCAAAAACCTTCAGACTGATATCCAGACTGATATGTTGTGTCTCAAATGCCCTAAAGCACAGAATAAAAAAACGACCCTAAAGATGCTCTCTGAGAACCAGGACTTATCCTTGTGGTCAGAATTGACGGTTTGCTCCGAAAAATCATGAAAGAGTGGAAATTTCAGGGCGAGAGGGAACTAAGGTAGATAAACTGCACTAAAACCAATGACAAAGAATCCAGTTAATTTTGTACGATTTGCAGGAAATTTGTACAGATCTTTTTAGATCAAATCCAACAGAGGGTAAGAGAAACATTACTTAAATAAACGGCACTAAAACCAAATGATTGCCTGCTGGCAAACTGACCAAAAGCTTTAGCCCTTGTTAATTGATGCTACCACCAAGAACAAGTGACATTTCCTGACTGCTGTGCCAATCGTTTTTCTTCCCAGTGTCTGTTCTAGAATATTTCCATGAATTGTAGTTGATGAATAATTGGTCTAGCACACTACAGCACAACTCTGGTTCAACAATGTGCAGTCTGTCAGATTTACTTGAGAGCTTGATTTGGAATTAGCCAGATGTGTGTTCCTAGGCATCACCAACGTGACATCTAGGGTCTTTTTGTCCAAAAATATACTATAATAGCATTTATATTATCTTTTTAAGTGAACATGAAAGGAAATCTGGATTTTTAAACAGATAAATTATTTGCGATACAGTTTATTGCAAATATTATAAGTAGTGCAAATCCCAAGTCACTCTCCAAAGCCAGGGAACAAGTAAATATTAACCTAATGTACTTTTAGCTAATCTAATATGGGTTTTTGATGGACTCAACAAAAGCCAAAAACATGTATTGGTATATGGTGTGACAGATGACAAATTAATGCACATAGCACACTCTAAGGGCCGGATCTACTAAGATCCCAAATACAGGGTACTACTGGTAATTTGCATGCGTATTCTAAAAGTTTGTGTGTTTGGTTGATGCACGTTTTGCAGGTGATTTACTAATAATTAATAATAATAAAAAATTCGTAAATGACAACAGGTGCAAACAGCAGTATTTAAATTAGGGTTTTGTGTGTTTAATAGTTTACACCATGGAGAGTTTGGACGGGCAACAGAACCGCAAAATGAAATTTGAGCCTAAAGAATTAGAAGGTTAGGCTACAATAAATGTTAGAGCTGTAAAAGATTGTTTTGTGATTGCAGTAATGTGTTTTTGAGAATAATTTTGCAGGGCTTAACACAATTAGAAATTATTGAGACTGAGTATTTAGTTGGGTAATAATATGTTTCGAATAAATGTTGATTTCTTTATGCATGCAGGGCGTTTGCACCTTCCTTTGAAACATATTAAATAAAGATGCAATGTCAACTAAATTGTGTTTAGGTTTGATAGATCACAGTGCGTGTGCTGCATCAATCTATTGTGGCACACTCGGGGGTAAAAGGAGTGTCCACGTGGCCGATAATAACAAAGATACGGTCCACACAGCGAATTACCCGAAACAGCTCTTTATTTACTGCTTCGGAGAGGGAATGGGTCAGTCTCTTATTCACAATGTCACTGAGGGGGCAGTCGTCATCCGTTCCAGGGTTCGATACACAGCTCAGGTTGTCATCCAGTCCGGGGGTCAAGGCAGGAGAAGAGTCGATAAACAGGGGCAGGGGTCGATACCAAAGAGGGTTCTCAGACAGGCAGGGATCCAGCACACAGCAGGGTTCTCAGTCCGGTCAGTCATACGCACTCTAATCAATCCTCGCTCGCTATTCTCTACGCTCGTTCTCTTCCTTACCCCTCCCATGGGTCACACACCTCTCTTTGCCCTGTCTTCCCCTATTTAAGCCCTCCCGCTCTCTGTCTGGATTGGCCCTGCCTGATCTCCCTAATTGCCTCAGCTATCTTGCCGTAGCTGCTGATAGGGGCGGATGTCCGTGTATGGGCCTCAGCCTCCACGTGGGGAACGGCACGTACCGCCCCTTCTTCACCTCCCCCCGTCTGCCACATACCTTCGGTCTGGACGATTTGGGGTTTGGTAAAATCGGGGTTTACCAACACCAGTCCCGAGCACAAGGCTTCTTTTAGCCCTTGGAACGCCTTCTCTGTCTCCTCTGTCCACTCCACCCGCTCCGGCAGTCGACTCTGGGTCAGGTCCGTTAAGGGGGCGGCTAGGGAGGAGAAA
>OMOT01080842.1:0-11410 GCA_900312575.1 Acanthochaenus luetkenii
TGTAAGACTGTGAACAGGTGGACGGGGCTTTTCCGTGTACAGTGCTGCGTGCCATGTAGCGTCTAGGATGATGGATCAGTGGAACATGCAGCAGCACAAAGTCAGGACTGGATCCCACACCGCCTCAGGGCACTGCCTGTTCTTGATAGGAGGACTCAGACATCAATAAAAAACCAAGCACATGCAGGTCTGCCTGTGTGCTTCTGTGTGTGTGTGTGTGTGTGTGTGTGTGTGTGTGTGTGTGTTATCAAATGCCCATATGTCATATGGAGGGCCACATCTGCTTTGCACTACAAACCAGGTCTATATGCCAGTCACAGGATTGGCTCACCAGTCAGCTGCCCACGGTGTACACACACATGAGTGAGGCTACAGTGAATGAACATCTCTCACAAAGAAATATAATAACCCTATGATACATTTTAGATTTAGAGATGAGAAGTACCACACAGTACGATGAGGTCAGTATAAGCTCATTACTGAGTACCACAGACACAGGAATGCTATTATTATAGGACTATTATAGTGATTTTGTTCATGGGACCATCCTGTGAGCCTCGGAAGTGGAGAGCGTCAATGACCCGGGGGATAGGTTTCCTCCACAAAACTCCACCAGGCATAAATACGTGATGCCTTTCTAGTGATCACCAATGTAACACGAAGGCACGATCAAGTCATTACTCGTGGCAGACGGCCCCTGATGGGACGAGGCCACTCCAGACCACGTCCACCGGGGTTACATGGTCCGCGGGCCTCTACATACCTTGGCATGGGACGAGGGTATTCGGGTGAGCAGCAGGAATTGAAGCATTCCTAGAATAACTTGAAGCATAATCCCCATTGTGCAGGAGTCAAGCGGGCACGCGAAAAAATATCCTTTTTGGACCGATCCAACAAAAGAAGACAAAAAAGAGAAAAAAGAGAAGAAATAAAAAGAGACAAAAAGAAGAAGAATGAAAAGGTGACTTGTCCGCCTGCCTCCTTGGCCGCTGTGCCCGATCAGACACGCAGGTCTCCCGCTTTCACTCCCCGGTGTCTCCTCCTCGACGGGACGCCCAGGGCGGCATCCTCAATATTGCAAACTTTATCTTGCCGCATCGGAGACAAAACGACAGGACTCGGCCAGACTATTAGTGCTATTTGTTCATGTCCATGTTATGCACTGGACTCGGCTGTTCTGCAGTAATCTAACCTTGAATCTCTTGCCATTAGGCTCACCATGTGGAGAAGGCATCGAATTCGAACGTCGTTATCTCACGTCTAATCGTGGCACCCATGATAAACCACTAACCCGCTGGTATTTCGGTGAGATTTGTATCAACTTTGAGTGATGCCTATCTCGAAAGCCGGGCAGGGAGAATACGCTGGTACCGTCAGTCTACTGGTCGGGATCCCATTGAACCGGTCCGGGTGATCCGGGGCGGCGTGACCACAGGTCCATCTTGAGCGCTGCTGAAAGGTGGCGCGATCATAAAAATCCTCCCCGTGAGCAAACAGACCCCTCAAGCAGGACGTTTCTCCCCCAGAAGATCCGACGCGTTGACCCGCGCAGAGAGAGGGACGGTGTCACATATCCCGCTCCACGGCTCGGTCACAGCGGATCCACCGTGTCGCTCTCGCTGAAAATGTGACGTTTCCCCTCCAGGCGCATGTTCACGTTTTTTGTAAACGATTTTTTTGTATGCCCTTATAAATAAGCCTAGAATAAAACCCTCCGCCGACAGCGCAGTAGCCAGAGCCACGGTGCAGCGGTTGTCCGCAGAGAGAGAGAGAGACTAAGGAGGGGAGGGGGGTCTGGAAAGGTAGGAGTCTTCATTTGTTGTTGGGATCGGTTTCCTCATTTCCTTTGCCCTTGAGACGCACTCGGCGTAACCATTGCACTGCCAACTTTTCCCAAATGGGACGGGCGCGCTGGACACAGGTGTACTGGTTCCCCTCGGTGGCGGCCAGGGCCCCTCCAGGACTTGAGGATTATTCATTAGACTATTCATTCTCTCTCTAGAGGTTAGAACAGAGAGACTGTGTAAGGGTGATTATTTGGATCATAGGTTCCAATGCCCCCCACCCACCTGCACTACATCTACCGACACAAATCCTCTCAGATGGGGTTCCTTGGGGACCCAATCTGATCAAATAAAGGTGCATGGTCTATTTAGGGGTCCTTGACGTGGAAAAGGCTGGGTGCCCCAGTCCTATGGGACCTCCTCTCAATTAATTATTCAGCAGATCAACGATTTACCTCTGGAACCCCACTTTATAGAAACCACTCTTATATTCCAAGTATTAACCAATCAGAGGAAAGGGTTTTGTCTCCCCATCTACCATTTGATTCAACTATTGAATGTTAAATTGTTGTTATTTTGTACATATAAATACCATTCCAACTGTTTATCGCTGGTTTATCTCAGTGAATAGCAGCTCCCTCTCCCGTGAGTACGGGGCCTTGTCTTCCATCAGCCTGTGTGTTTGTGTAGGCACACTGACACCGGAGTCTCTGTCAGTGTGGTGTGTTTGGGTTATGAGAGGGCACTCACACGCCACATGAGGGTGAGGGCGGCTGTAGGCCATGCGGGGACATGTTATCTCCTGCTGAGGCCTCAGCTATAGGGCCCGCCGCCGCCGAGAAGACAGGCACACAGCGAGGAAAATATCCACAGTATCCACCCTAAAACAGAATTCCCATGACATTCCTGTGATCTCACACCGTTCAATCAATACTTGTGAATGTGAACCAAAACTAGAAGCCAAGCCTCTGGTGCAGGAACTGTTCTGTGCCCAGGATGATCTTGGGATGATTTTACAAGTGTTGACACCAAAATAAAACACCCTTCGAAATAATCGATAAACCTTTCTACTCCACGATATCCCTCTTTTTTTATTGCTAGCAAATATAAGAAAGAAAGATAAGTAAGGAATTCAGGTTATTTGAGCACACTCTCTTCGCAAGAGTAATCTGTTCTGTATTGTACTTATCCACAGCCAAGAGCCCAACCTGAAAGCACGTGTGCAAAGTTTTTGTATGAGAATGACAGACGACGCAAACAGGAAGTAATGATTGATGAGAAAAAGTTGAGCGTTTAATCCGTTTGTCACTGACATCCCTCCAGGGAATAGTTAAGGCAGTCCAAAAAACAAAACAAAAAAACCTGAAAAACACAACAATCTCTCATGTCTAAACATTGAAAAGGCGTAACAGTAACTGTTGGCTGTGAATGCTGAAATAACCTGCATAGTTTCATCAGCAATGAACCTGTCTGGGGTGTCTTCCCATTCACGTGCACACTTAAAGAATCTCAGGTATTACCATCATTTGACTAGAATCAATTACTATGTCTATCTTTAGCAGTCATAATATGAATCTTTTATGGATTAAATTTCCCACAAATAGGGGAAAGCACACATGGCGGAATACAGAGCCCTCTATGTGCCACGTGGGGCATTACTGATCAATATGGTTTCTTTCAGCACTAAGAAAGACGCAGGCATTACAGTACTCTGTCTCATCACAAGACTATGTTGCTATTAACATAGCTATTGGTTTATCAATTGTTGTTTGGCCCATTTCCAGAGGCATTAATTCAGCTGTGTGCCTAAACACATCGAGGGTGGGGACGGCAACACGTTCCCGTGACTTCATTAGAGACAGTCGAACAGTGTTCCTTGTGGCTCCTTTGGCCAAACAGTGGAGAGGGATCGCTCCTACTGTCTCATCACTCCAAAGACGCTACCGTGTATACATTATCATTGTCCATCAGAAATTCTGTCCTGGCCCACATCACTCTTGTTCTCATCGTCCTTGACATAAGCAACCAGTCCAGTCCAGCTTGGTTAGGACTGATGAAACCCTACCACATTACACCCATGTTCTGTGCGTCTTCAATTCCTCAGCATCACACCGGAGGACCCAGGAGTAGCGTGGGTGCATCGACACACGCTTGGTTCAAGCAGGTAAGAAAAAATGTCTAACACTACTACCGCATTCAGTCTGCCTCTTTCCACCTGTTGGCAGTTAAAACTCATTTATTCAACTGAACTCAACTGTTCCAGTGGTTCCAACACAGTAGGAAACCCCTACTTGTCCTCTCCCCCGGTGCGGATTTTGTATTTCTCCAGGAACTCGGCGTGTTTCTGCCGCAGGATCTCCGTCTGCTTCTTAAAACCGTTGATTCTGGGAAATAGCACAGACAATATGGCTTCAGACTCAGCCCCGTGTATTGCACAACCAATCAAATATATGTTCAGGCATTGCAAAACCCAATCAAATGTACTATTATCAACTGACTATAGTATCAAAGAAAAAAAACCCACACAACTCAATTGTAACTAGTTCTTTCACACACCTGGCCCTCTCTTTGGATTCCTTGTAGATTTCTGTGATGATTCTGTCTTTCTCATCCATGAAGTTATTGTGGACTTCTTCCAGTTTCCTGAGAGTTAGAGAACCACTTGAGTTAGACAACCTGCACAATACAACTTTGCATAACCTAAAGACTCAGTGATCAGCAGCAACACTGGATGTTTATGTTTTTTACAAGTTTATACAACTGCTGACAGATTTTCAGATCACAAAGAATTGAATCTCTACAAACAGAAGTGGCACCAAATCAATGTGTGAAAACAGACATACATGGCGAGAAGCCATGAGGTTGTGCCAAAGCACATGGCAAATATATATATATATTTCTGTATCCCTCTCCTTTTAATTGCTTATATAATTCCCCTTGCATAGCGTGTTTCCTAAAGTTAAGTGCTTATTATTATTATTAATTAATTAACAACAGCTAATCTTTAATCGGGGAGTGCCATCTTTCCCAGGGCTTTCACCTGAAGAAGACTACGTGGGCTCCGATGCCGAGCACCATGGTGATGACACAGTAACCGACCAGGCGGAAATTCCTCCTCCTCCTCTTCTGCCGCTCCTCCGCCGTCATCTCCTGCGTCTGGGATTGGCGGAACTGCTCCCAGTAACGCATGCTCTCCTGGGCCTCCGCACTGACAGGGCAGGAGTTGTAGAAGGACCAAGAAAGACCAAGAAATGTTCCTTCACCACACCCACAACCTGCTGAGACCTGGTTCATGCTTCACGAGGAAATGGATAAGATGGACTGTACGTGGTCAAGATGATGTAATTGGAGCCAAAACGACCGGGCGCACTGGAGTCGTGTGCGAGGTTGTACAACACCTGAACGTGGACGGCACTGCGGCGCCTCTGTCCAGTATTGGCTGAACAAAGAGGAACCGGAACTACTGGCTGATTATGGTGGGGTTATGTTTTCTTGTTGCTCTGAATTTTCAGACTGTGCCACTTAAGTTTTTAGGTGCACGGTCCTCATGAGTGCGAAGGTTACATGGCCATGGTACACGGACGGCACATCTGCTCCAACTCAACTGTACTCTTGTGTCCCATGTGGATGGCACAGTAAACAGTAGCCCACATGCTTTGTTTTAAAATAAAAACCACTACAATAACTTTTCCCGCATTTATTCCAACAGAACACCATCAGCCAGAGGTTTTCTCCTGCATTGGAGCAGAGTTAAAACGAACGGAGTGTGGAGAAAGGTCTTGTTACGTTAAACTACTAAGGAAGCAGAAACTGCTGTATGATGGTTTGTGTGTGTGAGTGTGTGTCCACCTGGCTCTGTAGCTGGTATAGCTGGAGGTAGATCTGACGGCCTGTCCCCAGCTGTAGGGATCTCTGAGTTTGAGGTCATACTCCTTCCTGCTCAGGTCCTTACTCAGCACCCGGTAGGCATCGTTCAGCTCCACAAACTGGCTGTGCAGGGCTGGGTTGGATGGGTCGCTGTCTGGGTGCAGCTATAGTGACATGGGGGTTAGAGTGGTACTGGAGTGTGCACACCCATCCAACCAACCAAGAGACATTACAGTGCAGGCATGAGCACACCTACTGTATGTGTGTGCAAATGCACAGACACACATATGAGTTCTTGTTCTCTCTATTAAACAAACATATGCATGGGTATCGTGTGTACACACAAATACACTTCCTCTCTGAAGGGGTTGGGGGATGAGGGGGATGTCACGCACTTCCACAATGTCAAAACCGCAAGGTAAATATAAAGACGGGTGACAAATTAAAGGAAAACCAACAAGTGTCTTAGTAAGGTGTTGGGCTCCACTACTGGAGGGATGGAACACTATTCTTCCAAAACACCGTCTAACACGTCGGTCCAAAATCTCCCATAAGTGTTCAGTTGGGTTGAGATCTGGTGACTGTGAAGGCCATAGCATCTGATTCACATCATGTTCATACTCATCAAACCATCCAGTGACCTCGTGCCCTGTGTCATCCTGGAAGAGACTCCCATCAGGAGAGAAATGTTTCATCATAGGATAAAGGTGATCACTCAGAATAACTTTGTAATGATTTGCAGTGACACTTCCCTCTAAGGGGACAAGTGGACCAAAACCATGCCAGGAAAACGAGCCACCGGACCCCTTCGCTCAAGGGGTCCAGCATTCAGGCCTGCACCGTTCTCTTGCACTCGCCGACTTGTGGAGAATATGGTGAAGGACTCATCTGACTGCATCACTTGTTTCCACATCTCTGTAGACCAGATGGTTTTTGCACCACTGAGTGCATTCATCTTTGTAATGAGGGTTTATGTACTATAATATCCATCTCTATGTAGTTGTTGATGGACTGTTCTTGCTGACAGTCTGACCACATCCTGCACTGACATGCTCTGTGACCTGAGGAAGAGTTGCTCTTGTTTTTCCTTACATATCACACTAATGCACACTAATGCACATCAGATGATTTCCGACCACGTTTATGGTCTTTCCCATAGATCTAAATGCAGATGTCACTTTAGTCACTGTTCCTATTGAAACAGTCTTTGTGACTGAAGCTCCTGTCATCCGTACCCCAATAATGAAACTTCTTTCAAAGTCACTTAGATCTTTTCCTCTTGCCATCTTGATCCAAAATCGAGGTCAAGTGGGCCTGCTCAGCATCATGCCCCAGAGCATGATGGGATGTTAATTGCTTATTTGTATCATGCAGTACAGCTGTATGGAAGCATCTGCATTCGTTATGTTTCTCCACTCATGTATTCAGGTTTTTCCCTTCATTTGTCACCTGTCTGTACACGTACATCCTTGTTTACACATCTCACCACAACATCAAAACAAACATGTCCAGGCAGCCCCAAAGCAAAATGTTGAGAATTAGAAACTAGGCTGTAAAAGGTTGCCTTCATGTGGCCAGACAGAGAAACTACAGAGGATGACAACTAATGCCTACCATACATTAGATAAGAAAACATTAAAGCCGCTTTCACACATGAATCCAGTAAAATTGACGGATTTGTTTTTCCGATAAAGGTAGCAGTTTCTGTTGTTCACACAAGAAATGCCTTTCTACTTTATTAACTTAACGCTACCATTTACGCAACACTGGCAGTACCGGTAAACTCCTCTGTTGTAATTTACCGGAAATAATGTTGAACCTTTGCGCAGGAGTCACTGCAGTTTGAAAACAAGGTGGGTGAAGACGCTTGGCACTGTGCTATGCTGCCATTTATGTTCATCACGTCTTATTTCCCTGTCTGTCCAATTCCACATTTTTGCCAATCCTTCATCAAAAAAGCTACAGCCCGTTGTAGAGCGGTTTGTGTTTCCCTCCTACATGCGGTCTTTACACGGCACAGCCGGTGAGGAATAAACTCATCACCTCCTTCCAAACGTTGTGATTGGCTCAAAGTTCGACAACAGAGGGTCCTACGTCAGAGCGTCCTAACATCGTGCATGCTTAATATTAATGTTAAGGCATGTTCACACATACGTTCGATACGTTATGTCTTGAGCAGGGACATTTCAACACCGGCTCCATTCACACTTGACCCCTGTGCTGTTAAATTTACAGAAAGGCTGCATGTGTGAAAGGGGCATGGGTGCTGGCGGGATTTTTTTTTTTTTTACTGAACTTTCTTACTGGTGTCCAGGTTGTGCGGCAAGGCTAGTGTTTGCATCCCACATGTGTAATACATCAAAGTGTAGGCCTAAATTAGCATCTGGCTATTATCGAATTATTAATTAGCAGTTAAAAATATACCAGATTGTGGCAAATACTTACAACTATAATTCAGGGGTTATTTAAAAATAGTTGAATAGTCAGCATACAATCCTAATAGTTCCTTTAATCGCTTACTTAGAGTGTATATAGTAAGGCCAAAATACTTTTGCTACATACAGTACGTTTTCATGTGGGGCTGAGAGGTGTAGAAATTACTTAAAATAAATGTAATGGTTAAAGGAACATTGGATTGCATTCACCTTTTAGCTTTGGGGGGGGGAATACATATATTTTTATATATACAAAACGGAAAAACAGAACTAATAATATATATTTGACGGAAATCCGTATGTATACAGAACTCTTGCACCCCTGGAAAGGGGCTCTAGTCTGACACTCACATTTAACAGTCTGTCTCAAGTCATGAGTTTTTAATCCTAGAGGTGCTCACATCTTAAGATTCTGTTAAGACTGAGAATCATGCAGTATCACACATTTTTTACAAATCTTAGCCCTCCTCTTCCAGTCGGAAATGCAAAGAAGAAAAAAAGGAAGGGTTAGGTCTTCTTCTGCACTCGACCATGGTATAAATTGGAGGACATCAAATAGGCACTCTCATTCTCTCCACAGCTCTGCCAGTTTCTCCTCCAGTTCGACAGTCCAACGGAACCGGGACTTGCGCTTCCCCGCCGGCATCACCATGTTTACTACTCTGTTTGTCTGTAGAGCCTTGTCACATTTCACTACAGGTGCTGATGTCAGCCAAAGAGAGTGCACCTATTGAGCCACTAAAAACGTAAGATAATATTAAACATGTTTGATTTTGTCGTAATGGTCAAGACGAGAAAAATACTGAATTAAGATAGCTCCGACTGAGTCTCACACCTAACGATTGTTATGACGGGAGCGCGCAGCAACTGCCATGACTTTACTCCGACTTTGAAAATGTGTCTAACACTGTGAAATTGCTTCAAATATCAGCTAGTGTAAAGCTAGCATAAGCAGTTTATGCAGAATATCAAATTTGTGTAACATTTTCTGTAAATGCACAGCTCACAGATGAGGTGAGGAGAACCCTACCTTTTTTGATTTGTCAAAAAATGCATTTTTTATTTCCTCCAAGGTGGCATTAGGTTTGACTCCCAGGAGTTCGTAGTGGTTCACAGCCGTTCTGCAGTGAGAAAGCAAAGAACTCAGAACAAGACAATCATGCAGACCTGTACAAAACAAAATACCTACTCACAATCACTGACTCAAATTTGGTCATTCTGTGCAAGTCAACACTAGGGCTGTGCGATATGGACAAAATCTTCTATCACGATATGGGTACTTTCATATCACGATATAGAACGTTTTCTTTAAATTTGATGAAGAATTTGTCTATACAAAATAACCACATGCCTCTAGGGCTGGGTATCGCCACTGATTTCCTGAGTCGATTAGATTTCAATTCGATTCTCGATTTGATTCAATATCTATTAGGTTAGGGATGTTTCAGTTACAATACCAATTTTGCTTGGATATGAAAGAGATTCTCAGAGAACTAATGCTGTAAATTGTCAAATTTGGCCGTAAAGCGGTTCTGCTGCTTGGCTTTTTTGCGGCAATGGCGATATAAACGACAGATGAAACTATCTACCGATAGACATTTTTCTATCGTCCCATGATATATATCGTCATATCGAACAGCACTAGCACACACACACAGTCTACCTGTGTGCTGAGCTCCGGGAGAGCAGCCGCTGTCCGCTCTTATAGCACCACAGACAACTCTGGCACAGACGCAGCTGGGCCTCCAACTGCATTGTGGGAAATTGAGGAGCTTCCAATCAGAGGACCTGTGCCAAGAGGACAAATTATTTACACTAACATAGGTGTAAGGGGAGACAGTAATGGGGACATTCAAAACCAGTAGCTTACCAACAGTAAGCACTAACAAGACAGAATGCAGCCTCCAAGTTGCAGCCTTCAGTATCTTTAACCATTGCACTTTGAGCAAACAAGTGTACTGTAGTTAAATTGGTTGTGGAAATAGAATACCCACTATAAAGTGGGTGGTAATATTCAGATACGTTTCCTGATTTTACCTTTCAGTGGGTTACCATGGGAAATGGTTATGTCAGCAGCGGCACTGCGAGGGACTCAGTGTCCCCTCATCAACTGACACGTGATGTAACTGTGAAGCACAACAGAAGAAGCTGTGAATGAAATACTGTGACATGGGCTCTAACAGCCAGCTGGTTCCAGGACTCTTCTCGTTATCTGTTGTAAAACAAACTGTTAATTCATATTGAGAGCACGCACTTGTGTTTTCGTGGCAACTGTCTTTAACTAATGGCTCAAGCCCTTTACAACCCACTTTTACACCATTTTCATAAAGTATGAAGTGATATTTCCTAGGGATAGCGAACTCTCATAACGCCAGCTAAGGAGGGGCTGCTAGGTTTGTACACGCAGCACGCCAGATATGTCAAGTTACAAGCATTTACAGTCAGAACACCGTTCTGTTAACTGGGCAGTCAAGCTAACGCTAGCCAGGTTAGCTAGGCAGACTAACGTTAGTGGGATTTGACAGCCACTCGATGATAATGTTATGATAACCTTAGCTTGCTAGTTTGTTTGGTTATTCGTATATCTGGACCCCCGTTAGCTGTTGGCTTGCCAAACAGCAAACGCTACTCTTCCTGGGTCCGCACAAGACAAGACAAGGACAACATCCACTTCAAAACAAAAGTGTTAGCTTAGTCATGATCTAATTTAGCAGTGACCTGTGAAAGATGGAGAGCGAACATGTAAACATAGGTAAAACTATGAAACCAACGGCTAAAAGCAGAAAAGCAAAGTGACATACCAGCAGCAATTCAGTTTGATAACAGTACTGGGGGACCGTTGCATAACAAGTCGTGTCATAGCTCGTTCGCGAACGAGTCGGCTCTTTGAGCCGGCTCTTTGAGGTGAACGTTGGGAGCCGACTCGCATACCTGAAGAGCCGGCTCTTTTTCTAAATGAACACAAGACAATAGATCCTACGACGTCTGACTTGTTCGGTAATAACGATTTAGAGCCAAATCTAGCAAGAACGGTGAGATATTAGTCTGACTCCGTGTGTGTAGGCAGCGTGAGAGCGAGGCTCTGAATGTGTTGCTGCTTGGTTTGATGTACGTGGTGTTGAATAGACTGAATAAACTGCACTGAAGTGTTGTTATATGTGTTCTCATCTGACGACTGTATGATACGGATTAATAAATGAATGAATAAGTCAATAAATCAGTCAATCCGTGCGCAAATGTAAATCTTGAAAGAGAGATGTGTAAGGGAAAATTATATTCTTACCCCTTATAATAATTATAATTGGCTTAGCACTGTTACAAATC
>OMOT01080854.1:0-11904 GCA_900312575.1 Acanthochaenus luetkenii
CTAGCCCCCCCTTCGCTGCGTGGGCTTGGAAGTCGCTCATCACGGGGGCGACTCTTCGCAACCCTGGCACCGCAATGGTGGAATGAGCTCCCCCCTTCAGTCAGGACAGCTGAATCGCTACCCATCTTTCGCAGGAGACTAAAAACACATCTTTTCTGCCTACACCTAGACCCCACCTGAACTGACCTCTCCTTCAAAACAAAAACACTAACGACTTTTACTACTAATGCTACTATTCCTATCGAAGTGTTCATGCTACTTGTTCCTATTGAAGTGTTTTATGCTACTTATTGAAGTGTTTAGCTGATGAAAGACTGCGTTGTATAGTTGGTCTGACAATGTTGACGAAAAATGTACTATTGTAAGTCGCTTTGGACAAAAGCGTCTGCTAAATGATGTAATGTAATGTAATGATACTGGGACAAGTATAAATAAGGTAATTGCACCATTAGCTTACCTGGTTGAACTCCAACACGTCAAGTAGGTCGAAGAGCTTGCGGTTCTTCTCACTGTCCTTCAGCTTGCAGTAGTACTGTTGCAGGCCGTGGAGTGTAAGTTTGGTCTCATCATCCACAAATACTTCCATTGGCTACAGGATATGAGAGTAGGTTAGGTAAACTCGACATCAGTTGGTAGTTTATCACGGCAGATTCAAGCAAAAATAGTGACAATCGGTTTAAGTTTCAAGTGCACAGCGATGCAACAAAAAAAACTGCACCCAGCCATTTACTCACATCCTGCATGAATTTGCGGCAGACTGGTCGGATCTCCTTGCTCAGGGTGGCACTGAACATCATGCACTGCTTCTCATGTGGTGTGAGCCTGAAGATGTCCTGTACATCACGCCTCATATCTGCCACAGAAGGAGAGAGACTGCAAGTTCAGTCCAACAAATGGGTTTCTTGCACTTTTCCATTTCTAAATTCCATACTCTCAACAGACCTTGATTTCAACTCAGCCATAACACTGGCTCGAGATTTTTGTTAAAAACCCCATAATCACACCATGCAAGTCTACAGATAGATGAAAAACGGCAAGAAATGACTAATTATTCAATTCCATACTTTTCTAGCCATGCACAGGAAGATTACACTGGCTCAAGATCTACTTGACCTTTCAGACTATAACACAAAGCGGGATTATGGATACAGGTTTACATTACAGCATTTAGCAGACGCTTTTATCCAAAGCGACTTGCATATCATACCGTTGTCAGAGGCAGCCATGCAAGGGACCCATCCTGCTCAATGGGGTTATGTCTTGCTCAAGAACACTACAAGTTGTTGTTTTTTTCCCAGGAGGAGCTGGATTCTAACCTTCAACCTTGCGGTTGTGGGGCGGGACCTCTATTTCCTGAGCTTCATACTACTACAGCTCTCAAAAATGAATACAGACTACAGGGAGATTTGTTTGAGATACTGGATTTGGAAAGTAGATACCATTTTAAGTGAATTAGGCCTGCAACTAATTCGTATTTTCATTGGTTAATCTATTGATTCGTTTCTTGATTAATCAATTAGTCTATAAAATGACAAATGCCCATCACAAGTTACCAGAGCACAATGTGACATCTTAAAATAGCTTACTTAGTCTGACTAGCAGCCAAAACCCCCCAAAGTATTAATTGTATAATATGAAAGAGAAAAGCAAGCAAGTCTTAGCATTTGTGAAGCTGTTACCAGCAAATGTATTTACTTGAGCAAATGACTAATCGATTATCAAATAATTTTCTGTTGATCAACTAATTGTTTCCACATTAAAGCAAATACGTGTAATAGTAATGTTAGACACAAGAACACACCTAGCTGCTCCAGCATCTTGTCACACTCATCCAGGACAAAGTGCTTGACGTTCTTCAGGTTGAGGGTCTTGTTCCGAATGAGGGCGAGGATGCGACCCGGGGTTCCAACGACAATGTGAGGGCAGTTCTTCTTCAAGACCTCCTCATCCTTCTTGATGGCCAGTCCACCAAAGAATACGGCTGCTTTTACCGTGGGCATGTACTTTGAGAAACGCTCATATTCCTTACTGATCTGGAAGGCCAGCTCTCGTGTGTGGCACATGACTAATACAGATACCTGGGGAAGAAACAGACATTGGACCGGAAATCTGTAATTTGTGCAGCCATAGTATTTACTAGACCAAATACTATGACAGAGTACAATTGAGGCGTGTTGCATTTTGTTTATGCGATATAGCAACATACATTAAAGTAGAGGGGACCTGGGCCCGCGCTAATCGTAAGCCCATGGTTATCAAACTGCTCCATTTTTATTGATGACAATTTCTGCCAATGTTGTTGCTACCTTATTCAATGCACAGACCTTGTGTATTACGTTTACTAACCTGCCCATCAACAGGCTCGATCTGCTGCAGTGTGGCCAGCACAAACACAGCCGTCTTGCCCATACCAGATTTGGCCTGGCACAGGATGTCCATGCCCAGGATAGCCTGGGGGATGCATTCATGCTGGACTGTAGCACAAAAGCAAAGAACAAGAGTTCAGTCAGAGACTTCATTTACTTGTCTATACATCAATTACTTAAAGCTTTTGTACAGGGCAGCTTACATTGTGCCAGTACTACTATAATCATTATTAGAGCAGCGGTTCCCAATCCTGGTCCCCATATTTGGCAAGAGCATACACAATGAATGAAGAAAACCTCAAATACCCCTCACCTTCAGACGGATGCTCAAAACCACAGTCCACAATGGCACGGAGCAGCTCCGGTTTGAGCAGGAAATCTCTGAAGCCGGAGCTGTGGATGGAGACATAGGAACCCTTCACCTCCTTCTTGCCTGCAGGGGTTGCAGTCTCAGGGGCTGCCTGAGGCTCCTCATCTTCTTCGTAATCCAGAAGCTCATTGTCAACGTCATTCTCAGCCATTATGTCTGTCTGGAATAGAGGAAACAATAAGTCGAGGAGTTAATTTGTTTAACCGTATCTTTTGTCAGTTGATGACCAACCAAGGCAGCGATTCCACTTCATTGGGTTCACATGGAGAGCAGATAGCTAAACACATGCTGCCATTTTCTGAGCCATGTTTCACCAGACATCGAAAGTATACTCAACTATATAACGTTAGTGCGAGTGGTGGCAGGGTCTCTACCCATTTATAGGTTTAAAATGAATTGAAGCCACCACAGCATCCAAAAGGAACAGTTAGACCAGGCCTACAGTCAATAGTAAATTGTAGATTAAAAACAGTCCTCTACACGACACACACATCCCTGAGACAACTAGTCAAACCTAGCCTGGGACCTTTGTATTGCAGGGTTAACAACTGGGTTAGCCTCTTTGCCGTCTACTACCTAGCTTATGTTAGCTCTTTTGCATACCAATTGATACGGTGGATAGCTAACTTGCTACATCACAAGTTGTCCCGTTGGCCCGCTACACGACACATTACATCAGTGATGATAAAACATCACATTACGAGGAGAATAGAGAAAACACACAACACCAGAACGTTCACAAACATGAGACAGGTTGGTGGTTCGGCTCGCTAGCTAAGGTAACGTTAGCAACACTATCGTTGCTGCGCAGCAGCATCCTAATGCAAACAATGAAATCAGCCTATCACACACGTAATTATTCAATAAATAAATGAAAAACCTCAGGTCCGTTCTAAAACTATAGGTCCATAAGCTGCCTCGTTACTTTACGAACTGGTTAAGAGTGTATTCTTACCGTCACGTTAGAACTCAACCAAAGCAAGACTCAAAAGCGCATGGGGAGGCCTCAGTTGGTTTATGCGGTTATACGGAAGTACCGCCTCCCAGGAATGCATTGACGTCATTTGTGAATTCGGACGTCCGTCGCCTGGAACGACTCGGGATTGGACAAATAGCCTGACAATCATTATCCAGGCAGACCGCGGTTGAAAGAAGCGGGATGTATCGTAATTGACGACACAATGAAATTGCCCTGAGCCTGACTACTAGAATAAAAGCAGTTGGCAAGAGCACACATGCGGCTTTTCTTTCCTTTCATGTAAATGTTGTATAATTTAAATTATGTTTGCTTGTCTGGGTTTAAAAAGCAAGGAAGCAAAACCTCGTAACTTGATTCCATTTATTACAACATTCAAACGTAATTAAAGTGCGTTCTTCAGTCAGATGAGATGATCCACCATCACTCATCAGTAATATAAACAGTTTTGCAAAATAACACAGTTCACTGTAAATGGACATTGTAAGGGAAAAATAATATTCCTACTCCTTATCATACATTTTAATTGGTCTAACACTGTTACAAATCCGGCCAAGGGCCTTGAGACAAGTTCACGAGTTCAGCCATGTACGTTATCTCCTGGAGAACAAACCACCCGTTGGATTCTTTATCTGGGGGAGACGTTCCTCCTGAAAACACACAGGCAGAGGGGGAGACGTTCCTCCTGCAGCCTGGCAGGATGGTCATGGGATGACCTTCATTAAATCACTCTTTTGATATGTTGTTTGTGTCTTAGCATAAAGGGAGACGCCCGACATCAGAGGGGCGCTCATTTCAGCGGAGCTGTCTGTGCTCTGTACTGAACTGAGACTCTGTGCGCGCATAATAAACGTATACATTTGCATTTGACAAACAATTGCACTTGTCTTTGAATCTTCATTATTTCAACAGACTCTCACCTGTTGTCCTGTTCTAATGTTGCACAGGGACTTTCCGTAACAACATCCAGCTTGCTTTGTCCTTTAAATTAACTTTTAATTGTCGACTCCTCGGTTTCAGTAGCATGGAAGGCTGGTTGTGATCACAGCTGCTCAGTGAGTGCAGAGGAACTTCTCCCCATTGGAGTCTGGATCCCTCCACTATTGACAAAGGGTGAGACAGTCACATGCATCTAAAATGTTGTTTGTTAAGCTCGCTTGGAATCGCTAAGCCTTCAAGATAAAAGGACCAACCACGTCTCAACATGTAACCCAGTCGAGCGGATATTCATTCATACAGTCGTCTCTTCAAAAGCCTGTTTTGGTATTTGACTCAGCTCTTTTGTGAATGAATGAGGTCCTTTTAGGATGAAAGCAAAAGCTCCTCAGTTTGGCTGCAGATTTAGTCAGTCTGCTTGCTTATGCTTTCTCAAGTTTGTTTTTTCTAGGCTAACATAAGCAATTTACTGAGGCTTCAAACACTTCATTGAGGCCAGATTGATTTTCAAATTAAAGCCACAAGTCAATGAGCCTCACACTGAGGTAAAACACTCCTTATTTAATGATAGAAAACCCAACACTTCAGCAATGTGCCCTACATTCTAAAATAATTGCTAATACAAAAAAGTAGTAAAAGCTTCCTGGTTAAATAAAGGAAAATAATAAAAGTAGTAAAAAGTAGAACTGCTATAAAAAGGCAATATAAAGATAGCAATACCCAAAGTGGTTTTTACTATAAACAGAGCCATTGCAGTGTTAGGATGGTGTTAGCAGCTGGTTAGCTTTATAGCTCTATATCCGTGATTCCAGAGCGGAAGAAAAGCTCCACTGTGTAGCAGAGAAATATGGGAAACTGTCGGACTCTGGACGGGAGTCCAACTCTGACGATTTACCAGAAGGGGAGCGAGAATGGGTCAGGACGTCCCTCACATGGTGAGGCAAAGAATTAAGCAGCCAGTCTTCCACCAGAAGACCACCTCCATGCAGCCCTGAGCAGTAGCCCAACTCTGCAGGCAGATCGTCCAGACTGTTACTGCGCAGGTCCAGCCTGAACAGCTGGGTCAAAGCCCCAATCCCCATGGGTAACGAACTAAGGGAGTTGTGCGCCACATTTAGGATGCGCAGCTCAAAACAACCGACGAGCTCTGGGGGCAGGCTCTCCAGCTTGTTCCCACTGAGGTCCAGCTCTGTGAGCAGCTGCAGCGCCTTTACCTCCGCAGGCAGCTCCTCTAGCAGGTTGCCCGACAGTAGGAGCCTACGAAGGCGGTGAAGAGTGAAGAGGGCTGGGGGAAGGTTCTGCAGATGGTTGTTGGCCAGATCTAGGAGCTCTAGGCCTCGCAGCACACCAACGCTGGCCGGCAGAGCCAGCACACGGTTATAGGCAAGTCTGAGGCTAGAAAGACGTCGGAGATGAGCCAGACTAAGCAGTTCCTCCAGGGTTCTCAAGTTATTATGCTGCAGGTCCAATGTCCGCAGGTTGGTCAGAGCCAGCAGGACAGAGGGCAAGCGCTCTAGCTGGCAGCCCTGTAGCTGTAGCTCCGTCAGGCCGGCCATCCGTCTCAGGCCTGTCAATACAAGCAGCCTGGAGCCCTCATTGTGGATCTCCAGCCTCACCAGGCTGCCTGCCACCTCACACAGCTCCCCAGGGACTTTCTGCAACATGCCCCGAACCACCAGCACGCGGAGGTGACGTAACTGGCGGAGGCTCCCCAGTGCCCAGCCGCGGCCCACCCCACCCTCAAAGCCCAGGCGGCCAGAGAGGTGGAGCTCATGCAGGCCGTGAAGGGAGTAAACCCATCCGGGGATCTCTGCTGCCTGGGTGAAGGTGAGGTGGAGGGCCTCCAGACGCTCCCGGAGGACTCCGAGGGCACCAGGATCCACAGCTGCAGTGCAGTAGTAGAGGTGGAGCTCCCTGTTGGAACGATATGTGACAGTAGGGACAATGAGGTGCATACAGACACAAAAAATAAAAGTGGATGTACATCACAAAGTGTATTTTCACAAGAATGTGTATACTTTCAAACCATATAATATAGGTATTAGAGTTACAATCAGTGATTAATGATGAATTGTTTGCAGAGTCATAATCAGGAATAAGTAAACACGCCGACCCCCACGAATGATGTTGGCACCCCTTGGGCCAATCAGTAAGATGCATCCTCCCTCCATGTTTCATCCAAATCAAACAAGCTGCGTTTGAGATATCATTTGAGAGATATCATGTTTGACAGACAGGCCGACCGACACAGCCCGATCGATCCATAGTCCACCCCCAGACATATTCTAAATGAAACATGGATACAATACCACGCAACTCACCTGAGTGAGGTCATATTGGCCACCTGTGCAGTAAACTTGGCATCTGTGATGAGCTCCAGTTTGAGGACCTGAAGTTGGCTGAGGGTGAAGAGGGCTGGGGGCAGGCGAGGCAGGGCCACCAGCTGCAGTCTGGACCGGCCCTCTGCGTCCACAGTAGTCATGGAACGCAGCTTCTCCAGCCCCCAGCGCCTCTCCAGGTTCTCCTCCAGCAGCCTGGTCTCGCTGACAGGGGACAGAAAGACAGAGAGACGCTGGGCCAGCAACGGGTCGTACTGGTCTGCCATGTGTAAAAGAAAGGCCAGATCATCGCTTAGGTCAGGTACATCTCTCAAGGAGCACGACTCCTTCAGTGTGTGGAAGGAATACTGACGTAGGGAGCTAAGTAGGGCGCAGACCAACAAACAGATAAAGGACATGGTTAGGAGAAAGTACAGCGCCGTTGGGAATTATGAAGTAGGACAGTAGGCCTACGGACTAAAGTCATGAGATCTCTGCATTACTTTAATGTGAATTGGTACGTAACAGTGAAAAACATGATCTGGGCTGCCTTGCCTTTAGGTGCTTGTAGTGTTAAATATAAATGTGACCACGGACAAACAGCCAAGAACGCAGAATGATACTGTAATCTTATTATCTGGCCTCTGGCTTTCTGTTACTCAGATCATGGGCATTATTCTCTTCACTCCTTTAAAGACCCTTTGAACTATCTTAGCCGGTGTAATCTACAGAAAAGCTCAACGAATTATAAATCAAACTTTCCACATTTAGTTGATCCTTTTCAAACAGTGTGACAAATTATACAAACCCCCAATTAAACATCACAGTTAACACAATTGGGTTTATGCAGCAAAAGGCTAATTGGAATATGAGCTTATGCCGCCGGGATAAGGAGTTTAGTTTTTAAACGCCAACTCTTCAACAAAATATGCGAGTACCCCAAATAACATCAGAAAATGCATGCAGATATCAATTCACTCACTATGGGTCCTGACCTGTGTAAAATCCAGCTGAGGGTGTAAAGGTTCAGCAGGCCATACGACCCCAGCAGGGTCAAGTAGGCCACCAGCAGTTTGTGCAGTAGGGAGGCGAGGGCATGGGTACACTCAAAGGTACTGTAGCCCACCAGGGCATGCTCCTCAGGGTGACAGGTGTGAGTGAAGGAGATGGAGCCCAGAAGAGGGGCGGTGTAACTTACTATCAGTGTTACCAGAAGCAATTTGAATATAGACTGAGCCAAGTAGACCTGAAGGAAAAGAGGGAAGGGGATAGTGAATTTACTGACAAATGTTCAGTCAAACCAGACAAATTGACTTTGTTTCTGCCATAAGATTAAGGAGCAGTGTTGCATTGGTTTGTTATAACCTTTCTAAATGCTGGATGATTTCATAACGTACTGATAACATTGAAATGTACTACGATATAAATGAAGCCCTACAAAACGGCATCCTTTCATTTTAAAACATTTGTTGTAAAATCATCATGTCATGTCATGTGGAGAGGAGATCACATGACATGCATCTTCTACAGCAGCGCTTTTCCAACCATTTGCCATGGAGGCCCAAGATTCTGCAGCTTTTCATTCTGACCAATCACAACAGCAGCTGATTTCACAGATTAGCAAACCTTCAACCACAGACGAGGAACTACTCAGTGAAATCAGCTGCTGTAGTGATCGGTTGAAATCGAAACCTGCAGACTCTCGCGCCTCCACGGCACATGGTTGAGAGCCAGAGGACCTCTCACCTTGTAGATGACATCAGAGCTTTCACAGTGGGAACGAAACCTCCTGACCCTCTCAAACAGCGCCCTGGCCTGTTCCCCGTCACTCTTATCCAGGCTGATTACCTGCCCGGGACTGTCAAGCACCACTGAGGGCCTGGAGGTGGGAACACGCACCGGGGAGGTGAGGGACACAGACGACATGGAGGAATCACAGGAGAGCGTAGAGGGGCATGGCGAGGGAGGGGTAGCAGTGGACACGCTATCCGACCTCTTCAAAAGGGGGCTGTCTGTGCCCGAGTCCATGCTCGGGTGTCTCGCGCGGGGCACTGCGGGTGAAGATGAAGTTGAAGGGTGAGGGGGTTGGGGTGGTCGCCTCTCCTCCTCCTCTTGCTGGTCGTGGAGGTTCTCCTGCCGGGCGGCATGGGACAGGGCGCGAGACGTCCAGGGTGACTCGCGGCACTTTCCCAAGATGGCCAGGAAGTGTTCTATGCGGGCAGAGGTGAGCGGGAAGTGGAACCAGAAGGAGCCGCTGGCTAGCAGTACTAGAGACTGCAGCAGGGCCATGTAGGGGAAGAAGCGGGAGTACCAAGGCAAAGCCTCATGGTAGCACACCTAGACAGATAGATGGACGGGAACAAAAACACAGCAAGCACAGCACACAGGCCTATAAAGTAATTACACACCAACACAATGTTCTTGTGGCTTTAACTGCTCCGTTGCATCTTTTGACGAAGGGAGTGGAGAACAGTCAGGTCGGTATCACACGTTTCAGCAACAAGACAGTACCTGGCTGATGTACACGTACTGCTGATAGACCAGGTGGGTGCGTCTACCCCGGGCTGGAGATCGAGGGTTTGGCCTGCTGTTGTGCAGGACCTGGGAGGAGGCCCTTGAAGACGGCTTGTCAGAATCGGGGGTTAGTGCCACATCGACGCCGGTTGAGGAACTCTGGTTACTGGTACCGGGGTCGGTGGTGGGGTCCAGGGGGAGGCACACCACCCGGTCCCTGGACAGCAGCACAGTGCCAGCCAGAACAGACACCATCAGCATCAGGACCACCAGGTAGTCCATGAAGACTTCCCACCAGGGCTTCAACAGTTTGGAACTGCTCTGACGCTCGTTCAGAGAGGCCAGCTCCGACAGGGAAAACATGGCGTCCTCTGGGTCCTGCAAGGATGGCGGTAAAAGAGAATTGATAGATGGTGAAGGCCTGGACTAATCACGTTGGCTGATAACGGCGATATGGGAAGAGGAGTCTGCACTTTCATTTTCATTGTCCCACAAAACAGTGAACAGCCAACAAGTATCCCGTCTTCAAGTGACATGAATGAACAAAGGTTTGATGGTGAGATGAAAAAGGAGGAATAGAAACAGAAGTAAAGAGAAGCGACAAAGAACGTATCATCTGCCTAATCTCAGCACGATGCAGCTGAACATGCTCAGGCCAGTAAATCACACGGCTAAACTAGAAAACAAGTCCAGGTTTTCATTCCAACCAAACGCCACACCGGGTGATTTCACTGATTCGCTCCTCCTCTCTGGTTGAAGGTGTGTTAATCGGTGAAATCAACTGCTGTAGTCCTTGGTTGGAATGAAAACCTGCAGCCTCTCGGCCCTGCATGGTCCCCCATCCCTGATCTAAACAGGTGAAACTGTATCAATCTACCAGTTAGCTAGTTGGCCAAGGGTCAACTTCCACATACCTGGATCAATGACTCGTTCTGCCACTTTTGTCCCTCTCAAATCCCTGTTCTCCTCCAGAGCGACCTGCTCAGCTCAGCTCACAGCCGCTCTACAGTAACCTCATTCCGGCGCTGTCCGGTTCTCCCGTGAATAGCTTGTGGAACTTTGAAACAAACTCTTCAGCTGGCAGAGGGGCTTTGACACGGTTGCCATGACAGCAGTGGATGGCAACGAAAAAATCCAATTCACCCTCTACACCCCACTGACCCTGACGAAAAACACCGTAAGTAATCCTGTGACGAATTTGAGAAGGATACTATACAAATAGCACAGGAAAACTATAAATATTCTAAATACACATTGTTTTAGAGGATTAACGTTTGCTACTTCTAGGAATAGTTTTCAAGTGAAAGCGAGAAACCCGATGGCCATCTAAATAGTATCAGCTAGGGTTAACCCCAACATGTAGATGTTACAAACCTGAACTAAATGTCCTGAGCTTTTTCCACTGATATCTGTACCTCAAACATGGCAATGTAATCAATGTATTCTGAAACTCAATAAATTGTGTACAAATGTTTATTACTATTTTGATGAGGTAGGAATACATTTTGTAAAGTAACCTACCCAGCCCTGAAATATCATATTGATACTATAGGATATAAAATACCATAAAGTACGATAAGTCCCTATAAACTCATGATCAAGTCCCTTTTAGGAGTATTATAGGGACTTTTCATTTGGGGAAGTCCTTTTTTTGACTTTCACCTTTCATCTGCTTTACAGTGGCAGGGTTTACACATTTTCTTTATCTGTCTGTCAGATGGAGAGTTTTGAAATGTTTTGTGTTGTTTTAAGTCTCGTTTACTTTCTGACAATCGCAGTATTTAATCGTTATATCCAGCAGGGGGCACTGAAGTGATCGTTTTGGCAATTAAACGGTCCATTGGATGTCAGTAGCCCAACCCAGCCTGAGGCCCCACATAGTCCTCTCACCCGTAGTCACTGTAATGGGAACAAACACAGCATTTCATCACATAGAATCCATTTTGTGGGTCTAAAGGTTTCCCCCCTACATTTTCTGTACTAAACAAAATAAAAAGTATGTTTTGTGTGTTGCTTAACACAGCACTTCTGTATGAGAGTAACTTTTGGTTTGCTTATATTTACTGAGAGGTTAAAGGTCACAGCAACGCATACCGACTATGATGCTCGGAGGGAAGTTGTGAAATTAACCAAGTACAAGTGTGCGTGTGTATATTATGAATGTAATGCGGGTTCCCTTGTATTCAGAGGAATCTGAAGCAAAGACTCAAATTGACGGTGAACCACAATGCGATGTACTCTACACAGCTGCTTTGTGTATTCAGTGCACATTTATGTGTGTACGTGAGTGAGTAAGGAGACAGAGAGAGAGAGAGAGAGAGAGAGAGAAGACAGAGAGAGAGAGAGAGAGAGAGAGAGAGAGAGAGAGAAGACAGAGAGAGAGAGAGAGAGAGAGAGAGAGAGAGAGAGTATGGGGTAATAGAG
>OMOT01080857.1:0-14948 GCA_900312575.1 Acanthochaenus luetkenii
ACACATACCGGTACATTAAGTGACCTACATGTCATACCGTTGGCAGAGGCAGCCATGCAAGGTACCAACCTGCTTAACGGGAGCAATTTGGGGTTAGGTGTCTTGCTCAAGGACACTACAACAGATTTTTCCTGGGAGGAGCTGGACTCGAACCGCCGACCTTGCAGTTGTGGGGCGGGAACTCTACCTCCTGAGCTACTGCCACCCCCATACAAGTATACATTGCATGCATCATATACATAGTACATCACACCATGCACCACACTACACACATATATTTGCATGTCTTTGACTGGGAGGAAACCAGAGCACCCGGAGGAAACCCACGCGAACACAGGGAGAACATGCAAACTCCACACAGAAAGGGCCAGTCGAGATTTGAACCCAGGATCTTCTTGCTGTGAGGCGACAGTGCTAACCACTGCGCCACCGTGCCGCCCAACACTAAGTATGTAACTAATTTAGGTCTCTAGTGGTTTAGTTTTTACCAGTGAAGATTAGATTAATATGGGTTTTTGAAGGATGATACTTATACTGATATTTTTGGATTGCATGTAGCTGATATTTTGTGCTGATCTTCAGTATATTTAAATTTCACCTTGTTGTCAAATATTTGTAACAACGCTGGGGTGAAGACTCAAGTGCAGAGAGATAATCACACGGGACACGAGGTAAGGACCAAATATGCAGAATCTTTACTTTCAGGGTAGCAGAAGGTCATACACGGGAAAGCAGTCCGGGAAAAGGAAACAGTACAGACAGGGTATAGGCAAAATCCCAAACCGGGAACCAAGGTAGAGTCTAAAAACGTATATCACTAACACTAGGAAAACACTAGAAAGGCTAAGCATACACAAGGAATACAAAGACAATCTGGCAAAGAGCATGGAAACTGAGGGGACTTACATAATGAGATGGCTGATAGAATGACTGGAAACAGGTGAGTAATGACGGTAGTAGCAGGTAAAGCGGGGAGTGACAGGAACTGAAAACACAAGGGGTGTTAGTTTACAAATTAAAACAGGAAGTGAAATATCAAAAATAAAACTTAATTACAAAACAACAGGTGTTACAGTATTCTGTGTTTTCCCCATAATTGTATACTCAATGTGGTTTTTGAAACAGCATTTAGACCATGGGACACTAAAACTCTCCATTGATAAAAAAAAATCCTAGTGTTGCAGTAGAATCAGTTCAGTTAAGGGTTTTCCATAGACTATTGATAAATTCTACAATAATTATGTAATCAATCAAATTGCATTATATCCATAACATTATATTGACTGGCAGATACCCGATTTTTTGTAAAAGGCCAATATTGGCCCAATATATTGGTCTAACCTTAGTTTTTTCCTCAAGGACCTCTGTTGTCGCGTTAATCTTCTCATCTTTGTATCATCATTCCTTCAGGTCTTCTAGTTCGCGTCTATAGTAAAGCGGCCAGTTGGACCATTCAGTACCGTTATGATGGTTTGGGTCGCCGTGTAGCATCTAGAAACAGTCTGGGTCAGCACCTCCAGTTCTTCTACGCTGACCAGAACTACCCCACCAGAATCACCCATATCTACAACCACTCCAGCTCTGAGATCACATCGTTTTACTACGATCTGCAGGTAGTTACCTCTGAAAAAGTATTATGTATATATGAAGCAATGTAAAGCCCTTTGAGACATGCTTGTATAAAAGGGCTATATAAATAAACGTGATTGATACACACCAAGGCCATCTTGTTATAGAAATCAGTGATGGAGAAGAGTCCTACTACAACAACAGCAATTATAAGAATCACCATAATTATCATTATATTCATAATCTGTACAATTATTATGTTTATTGTTGTACAGGGCCATTTGTTCGCTATGGAGATCAGTAGTGGAGAGGAGTTTTATATTGCTTGTGATAATACTGGGACCCCACTGGCTGTCTTCAGCAGCAATGGACTGTTACTTAAACAGGTAAGTGTAATTTTGCTAACAAGAAGCTGGTGCGTGTATAATTGACATACTGACACAGTTATAGATAGTGGTGGGGTGTTTGGCCAATATCATAGCTTTGGGGTGAGGGTTGAAAAGCAACACACCGTATAAGAGAGAGTAGGCGTCCCGCTAGCTTGTGATACAAATTACATGCACGGCAGTATTAGCTTGTTGTTATTGCAAAGTTATTGTTTCAATGGACCCAATGCCATTAGAGAGACAAATGTACGTAGGTAAAAAAGTTTTTAAGTTTTAAAGGCCTGCATTAAATACAGACTGTGACAGGGACGACTAAGTGAAAATCCTGTTAATTTTCCCCATAGAGTAATCACTTTAGATCTGGAAGTCCATATTTGGGCAAGGCTGACACCCTAAACTAAACATCAGACAACGAGGTCTATATACAGTGTGTAGCATGGCATATTTTGACTCAACCTGAACTCTCTCTCTGTGTAGGTGCAGTACACAGCATATGGCGAGGTGTATTTTGATTCAAACACAGACTTTGTGCTGATAATTGGTTTCCATGGAGGCCTGTACGACCCTCTGACACAGCTACTGCATTTTGGAGACAGAGACTATGACATTCCTGCTGGGAGGTAGACATTAATTCACTTATTTATTCATTTAGACAGTCATTCATTTATTCAGTAAGCCACTCATTTGTTAATCTAGTTGGATCAGTGGTTAGCACTGTCCCCTTCAACCAATCAATCATGTTTATTTATATACATGATTTATACTAACGTGTCTCAAAGGGCTTTGCATAGCATCATATATACATACATCATACTACATCATATACCATACTGCACACAAACACGTCCATGGGCAATTTAGAGTTTTCAGTTCACCTGACCTGCATGTTTTTGGAGCACCCGGAGGAAACCCATGCAAACATGGGGAGAACATGCAAACTCCACACAGAAAGGACCGGGGCGGAGATTTTAACCCACAACATTCTTGCTGAGGCAACAGCGCTAACCACTGAGCCACCGTGCTGCCCAAGAAGGTCATGGGTTCAAATCTCCACCCCGGTCCTGTCTGTGTGGAGTTTGCATATTCTCCCCGTGTTCGCGTGGGTTTCCTCCCACAGTCCAAAGACATGTAGGTCAGGTAAACTGAAGACTCTAAATTGCCCATAGATGAGTTTGTGTGCAGTATGGTATGATGTAGTGTATGTTGTAGTGTAGTATATGGTATACATACGACTTAGTATATGATGTAGTATATGATATGGTATGTACAGTATATGATGACATGCATATGATGCAATGTAAAGCCCTTTGAGACATGCTTGTATAAAAGAGCTATATAAATAAACATAATTCGTTGTTTGAAAGAGATACTACTAGAAGAGAAAATATATCTCTAAAATGCGTCTTGTCACCTAAACAGCTCCTATTTCCCAACCAAGTATCAGTGCATCTGGAATCCTTTCCATATAACAGCAGGCTAGTAAAGTTTTCTTGTGGTCATGTATAACTGGAGTGTGCATATGTCATTAAGATGGACCACTCCTGACATCGGTACATGGACACGAGTTGGTAAAGACCCCCAGCCCTTCAACCTCTACATGTTCAGAAACAACAATCCTGTTAGTAAGATTCATCAGGTTAAAGAATATGTCACAGGTAAGATTTACAGAATTATATCTATGAATATATATACAAGGGTTCAACCTATATGGGTGTTTGAAGGCAATTACCAATAGAGATATTTTTTAAATGAAACCCCGATATTTTGTGCCAATATTCAAACTCTAGACTATTTATAATAGACAATTTTCATGGCAAGAAAATTACAGAAGATGGTATTCAGTGTTTACCCCAGAATTGTATTCTTGTCATTTTATTCTGGTTGGAAAAGTCTCAGAAACAACAATAAGTCCATAATGGTCTCATCTACTGTAATCAAACTGTTGTAATAATAATAGTAATATATTTTATTTAGAGGCGCCTTTCAAGACACCCAAGGTCACCTCACAGGGCATAAAACAAGACAGATTAATTCTACAATAAATATATAATCAAACTGCGTATCCACCATATCGTGGTATCAATTTTGTAAATAAAAAGTATATATATCAGAATCAGCTTTATTGGCCAAGTATGTACACATACAAGGAATTTGACTCCGGTTAACATTGCTCTCAATGGACCTCATTCTGGAACGCAGTTAAGAAAAAATTAAGAAGACATTTCTTCTTAAGTCCACTTAAGAAGTTTCCGTGACAATTCTGGCATTCATGAATGGTTTCTTATCTGGGATTCGTTCTTAGCTAAGAACAGGATTTAAGAACACGAAAGAGCAGTTGTAAGTCGGCCAGACTGGAGTGCGGCATGTTATTAAGGGCTGAATTTGTGAGAAATCATTCACATCAATTCTACCAACATCCTCAGATTTAAATAATAATAATAAATATGAAAATATTAGTATCATTAACAATTACGTTTCACATTTATAGTCATGATTCTATGAGGCATCGTGACGAAGTAAATAAAAGCACTACACGAACACTGCAAATGGCAGTGAATAAATAAATCAGCACTAAACTCAGTTGCGTGGATATAGCCGTAGTGGAATAGAATGGGCACATCTACATTCTGTAAATAAACGTGAATATCCATAACAAAAATATATCATATGGGCATACATAATTTAGATAGGGTCTATCAAGATCCACAAGTAGCTTACTCATGTATTTAACTCAACTGTACAATTTATTCTGCTCTCAGCACATCTGATTGTATTGCACTAAAAGAAGTGACTCAACAGACAATTAACAACTTGGCATTGTATTCAACGTGAGCTCAGTGCAAAGGAGAGACTCACTAAGTGCAACGTGCAATACAAATTCAAGTTCATTTATTTATACAGCCCTTTATCACAAGCATGTCTCAAAGGACTTTACAGAAGTTCAAGATCAAGTTTGTTTATTTGTCATTCCAACCATATCCATATAAATATACAGTAGAATGAGATGACGTTTCTCAGGACCAGGGCGCAAAAGAAAAACACATACATAAAAACACACAAGGACAAATAAGAGACCAGTGCTATAGAGAAAAGGAGCCAACTACTGTAGATCTAACTGGGCAACAATCAATGGAATTACAGAATAGTTTAATACAAACTGGTAACTGTGTGTAACGAAAAACGATATTAATAATGATCATTTTCGGGGGAAATGGTCGGTGGAACAAGCAACACAAAATCCCGGACATTTGAAGGAATTCATTAAAAACAGACAGACAGACAGATGTTTTAGGACCCAGAAAGAGGACATGTCCGGGTAAAAGGGGATGTTTGGTCACCCTAGTATTCATAGTCCATATACCGTCTTGTTCGCTGTTGTTATTTTCTTATTTTGTTGTTATAGTTTTATTTTGTTGTTATAGTTTTATTTTTTTCCCTTGCTTAGTGTGCACATTGTAAGAGCCATTGGAGAAACATTCCACTGCTCATCTTACTGGTGACGCTGCACTCTGTACTATGGTTGCATCATGCCCTCATAAGGAGCTGGTGAGGCGTTTCTGTATGTAAATTCAAGTCCACGAGAACGTGCGTTCAATTTAAGAATCAGCGCAGCTGAGAACAGTTTGGAGGGTTACGAACACATTTTCATGTGTTCATGAATCCGGCGGGGCTGTTTCTTAGATTTGTTCTTACGAAGTTCGTAAGAATATATTGAAGAAGACACTTAAGAAAATGTTCCAGAATGAGGTCCAATGTACTCACGGAATATAAAATAACAATAAGATGTAAAGGAAAGTATGCATACAGGCTAAAACAAAACAATCTAAAAAAGGTTAGGGCAAACACAGGGTAGTGGATTGACACGATTACATTTAAACCAATTAACAGCTATGTACAATAATAAGTGTAATGTAAAGTGTCTAATTAAAATACGTATATAATGAATAAATAAATTGAATGTCTATTTTCAGTATATGTGCGCTTGATTGTAACAGTTTTAAAGCGAAACCTTTGATACAGTTATTGCACAGTTAACGTCTTTCACATTAGGGTAGGGTAGATCGTGTATGTCCGGTGGAGTGCGGTTTAGTGTTCAATAGAGTCATGGCCTGTGGGAAGAAACAGTTTTTATGTCTGGTAGTTTTGGTGTACGGTATTCTTTACCATGTATGTATCAACATTTACATACATATTGGTCTAACCCTAAATGCAATCCATGTCAAAATCTTTTGATAAACTTTTTGAACAACCATGTCAGCAATGTACATCCGAGTAATGAATATATCGCCAATAATGTAGAAACACAGGTATAATTTAATGTTTATTCATATATTTAATGGACTGTTAACACTTCTTTAACAAACCTGGCAGCAAGGTGCAACATAGTTCAATACTGTACTGTCATACTTTTAATAAAGATATTGAATATACCCAGCATTTGAGAAGGTCAAATACATTTTGGATGGTATCTTTAAAGTAATAATCTGCAACAGTTTCATATACATTATTACATATACATTTTGCTACCAGTTCATGAAAGCTTTTACATTTGCTGTTCTAACGCCTATGATGGGGTCCCTCTTTCCCAGGAAAAATGCTCTGCTGCACAGGAAGTGATGTGTTTTATGTTTACGGAAGCAAAAACAGCAGTTTGTTTGAAATAAACATTAGAAGGTAGAAGCAATATAAGAAGCCGCAATCTACATTGAATGTCTTCATCATTACAGTATGTTTGGCCAGTGCCAACGTTGAGAAGAAAACACCAAAGCAATGACCGCTTATCACTCAACTTTCTTTCTTCGTCTGCCTCTCTCTCCCTCCTTCTGCTCTACTTTCACTGCTCTCTTTCTCTCTAGATGTGAATATCTGGTTGGTCACATTTGGCTTCCACCTCCACAATGCTATCCCAGGATTCCCTATTCCTAAATTTGACCTGACACAGCCCTCGCTGGAAATGAAGAAGAGCCAGCTGTGGGATGACCTGCCTGTACGTATCTCTAGTAGTTTTTGTTGATGAGCAACAATCACTTGTTTTGATAGTGTTAGGGGCAGCAGTAGCTCAGGAGGTAGAGTGCCCGCCCAGCAACCGCAAGGTTGAAGATTCGAGTCCAGCTCTTCCTTGGGAAAAAATCAGTCGTAGTGTCCTTGAGCAAGACACCTAACCCCAATTGCTCCCGTTGAGCAGCCAAAATTTTTATTCAGGGCGGTTTCACACCTGATAGTCCACTTCAAGTCCGCTTCTTGGTTTGCACCAGATGCGAGAATGACACATTGTTTCGTTTTTCAGCTGGTTCGGTTCCCTTACACACATATTCGTTTGCTCTGGTCCGAATCAGTCGATATGTTGGTGAAGCGAACCAAAATGCAGCCGCACAAGCCACGTGAGAATGTTCATGTCACTCATTGGTCAGATGTGTGTGGGGCGGGAGCAATAACGTAGTTCCTGAACTGCTCTCCAATTGGTCAAAATATCCATGTGGGAAAACTCGAAAGAAACTCCGGGAAGTAGAGAAGATTTCACTGTTGTTGTGTGTTGTCGAAAGATATTAATCTGACCAAATCTATATGCTTCAGCACTGCACCTCCTCACGACTCCACGTTTGTCCGCGATTACTCGCCATGCTCGCATGTTGTCTTCCTCATCCCATAATGTACTATAGCTGTGTACAGGAGCTCTTCTAGTCAGAGGCTTGATCACGTTCTCACCACTAACGTACCACACCAGAGTTCGTTTGGAAGCGCTTGTTTGGTCCGCTTTTGGTGCACACCGGAGTACGATTGTTATGTTCTCACCTGCCCAAAAGAACCGCACCAGGGGGGAAAACGCACTAGAGTGTGATTCAAGTGGACTAAACTAGGCTGTTGTGAAAGTGCCCTCAGTCTCAATGGATAGGACGACACAAATATGTTAGCTCCATACACAGAAACTCCTGATGAATACAAATTGATCAAATTAAAAGATAAAAGAGGAATTAAATATATAAATATAAAATAAATAATATTATATTAATACAAGTATAATAATATTTTGTGATCAACACACTGGCACATTCATGGGTGGCTGCTTCTGAAACTCCCTCCGTCTGCCACAACACATACAAAGTAGCAACATAGAGAAACACAGAGGAAATCAAAAGAGGATAAAATGACAAGGGGAGGACAAGTTAATTTTACATACTGTATACATAGTGAAATAGAGAAAACAAAAGCAGAAGAAATGGACATAGGAACCACATAAATGGAGAGAGAGAAATCCAAGAAATCAAGACGTAAAAAAACTGAAATAGGGTGATACAATGAGAGGAAATGTAAGTGACTGGAAAAAAAAAAGAGGTGACGTGAAGAGAAGGATAGAACCTCATACAGAAAAGAAAATCAGAAAATGTAAGGGAAAGAGAAAGAGTGGGAGGAAATGGAATGAGAATAATGAGAGAGGAAATGAGGAGCGAACACAATAAAGGCTTCCATAGAGAGAGAGAGTCCAGAGAAACAATTACTGTAGTTATTGCGTTTCCCAACTTAAATCTTCATCCTTCAAGAGAGAAACTGAGAAAATATATGTGGGAGACAGAGAGAGATACGAAAAAAATTAGGAGAAAAAAGTAAAGGAATTGAGAGAGATTTAATTTTGTTTGTGCAGATGATCACTATGTTAATATCCTCTTTCGTCAGGAAATTCACAAGCTACTGGGCTGTTGATCTGTCAAGCCCCCCCCACACACACAGAAAAAGCTTGCAGCAGAGACATGCTCCGCAATTCTATGTGTTGGCACAGCAGTTGAATTAACTTTTTGCCTGAGATAAAAAATATTTATATTGCGATCTTTTCTCTGGCAATTATTTTGTATGTGGGCTAAAGAAAAGGGAGATTTTTTTCATGTATTGAGACATCATCTCATTAATGGTTCAAAGGAGAGAAGAGGTTGTGAGCAACTCTTACATGGGAAGAGTATATAACAATGCACAGCAAACATCTTACCATGTCTGCATTCAGTCACTTTTCTCTCCTCTTTCGTGTATCTACTCATGGATCAAAATGTTATCCACTTTTTTCTTAGATTGCTAAAACAGGCAGACAACACTAATTAATCAACAGTAATTCATATCAGTTATTTAAAAAAAGTAGTATCCAACATTTTTGGGGGCAATACTTGCAGTGCATTATGATGCATTACAACAGATTTTCAGCCCATTAGAACCAGAAATAAACCTTTCTTACAATATAGTCATCAGACACATTTTTATTCAATTTAATATCACCCATTAACCATACATTGCCCCATAAAGTATTCAACCCCCTTATATTTTTTGTGTGTACTATATGATGCTCTGATTATAATTATCATACAATTTTCTTATAATGTGTTTATGATACCTTAAATGCCTTATGAGCAGAGCTTTGAGGAAAGCATTACCTACATTCTTCCCTCTCTCCTCCACCAGTCTATCTCGGGTGTCCAGCAGGAAGTGACTCGCCAGTCTCTGGCTTTCCTGTCATTTGAGCGCATGCCGGAGATCCAGCTCAGCCGGCGGCATTCGGATCGTGCCAAACCCTGGCTCTGGTTCGCCACTGTCAGGTCCCTCATTGGCAAGGGGGTGATGCTCGCTGTGACCCAGGGCCGCGTGGTGACCAACGCCCTCAACATCGCCAACGAGGACTGCATCAAAGTCGCAGCGGTCTTAAACAACGCCTTTTACCTCGAAGATCTACATTTCACAGTAGAGGGACGCGACACGCACTACTTCATCAAGACCAGCCTGCCTGAGAACGACCTCAGTTCACTTCGGCTCACCTCAGGCCGGAAATCGCTGGAAAACGGCGTAAACGTTACAGTGTCCCAGTCCACAACGGTTGTGAATGGGCGAACACGGCGCTTCGCAGACGTGGAGCTGCAGTATGGTGCTCTGGCACTCCATGTGCGCTACGGGATGACACTGGATGAAGAGAAAGCACGCATCCTGGAGCAAGCAAGACAGAGGGCACTGTCGAGTGCCTGGGCCCGCGAACAGCAGAGGTTGAGGGATGGGGAGGAAGGAATTCGGCTGTGGACAGAGGGAGAGAAAAGACAGCTGTTGAGTAGCGGGAAGGTTTTGGGTTATGATGGCTACTACGTGTTGTCCATAGAGCAGTACCCTGAGCTAGCTGACAGTGCTAACAACATCCAATTCCTACGCCAGAGTGAGATAGGGAAGAGGTAACAAGGCATCAACAACAGCAAACACAAAATTGCCACCCCTGACTGTCAAAGACTCTAAGAACTTTTAACACAACAAACACAAAATGGTTATCATAGACTTGAATCTCTTGTCTCTAAAATGGCCAGAAGAAGATTTATAGACTGATGGATGGTGTAACAATAATTTCAAAGCAACTGTCCATGAGGGCTCTAAATGTTGTTAACACTCTACATAAGGCTGCAAAGAAGTTCAGAGTCCTTTGACCCACGCCCTTTCTTTCTTTCTGCACGCATGCCCCTCCCCCTCTCTCCGGTAGGTGGGGCTTAGCTTTGTGCTATGTCTTGTTCGAATAACCCACTGACCAAATGAACAACCATCCCAACCGACCCCTCTAGGATTTATATATCTGTGGTCCTATACTGTCAGACCACTCAACATAATAAATGTCTATGGATCCCAAACAGACGCTCCAATCCAGGTTTCATATATCTGTGGGTCCTAATCTGACCCAGCGCTCTCGGTTTTAGACCTCTATGTGCCATGGATGGATGGATGTTGTTAGTTTTTCCTGGCTAAAACCATTGAATGGCACTGTTGTGGAACTGTTGTGAACGTTCTCTAAGTGAGACAAACACACAAAAGACTGCAATTTGTATGAAGAAAAAAAAAAAGACTGATTTTAGGATTTTTGTGTTTTATATATGAACGTCCTGCATAAAAAAATTACAAAAAGTGTTTACATACTATTACCTATACCACTATTATTACTATTGCTACTACTACTGCAACAGCATCGGAATGGTCTGAACTGAACAAGAACTGAAAATTGTTTGTGCTTTTGTTTGGTGCTTTTTTCTTAACAAAAACATATTATGTCTATAATCTGTTTGGTCACTTCTAATTACACACACACTCCCCCTTAACCCCTGTGCTTTTACAAGGTCTATACATTTTTCAGGTCTAGACAACAATGACAAAACAATCAAGTCTCTTCGACAACAGTGTGGAAGGAATTTGGGCAATCGCGGTACCAGCATTGGGACAATGGTAATTATATTGTGTGGATGTATTCTTTCGGGACCAAATGGGCTCACTGGTCCTGTGAAATTCTGGTCCCTTATCTGCCCAAGAGTCGTCCACTTCTGCCAAACTGGAGTCAGCCTCATAATACATTGATCCTTGTGCTTTTATTGGTCAACGGTAGTAGTATTCCTTGAGATAGAAACATGTTGTCATGGCTTTTGGGGAGCAGGGTTGCGGTGATGCTTCTCTCCTCGTTTCTGCTCGTTTCTCTTTAAAGGGACAGTGCATCGCCATCAATTACTTTAATGAGTAACAGTAATAGATCAGTTTCCTTTGTGTGTATGTATGTGTGTACAAGGGAATTCTGGAGTGAAGGAATGTTCAATAATTTAAAAAGGAAAGAACAAACTTTAAAGAGAGTCAATTAATATCCTACCAATCTTTTTTTCAAAGACAACTGTTGAGGCGAGTTGACAATGTTTAATGGATTTATCTCTTTTTATTTTGAAGGTTGAGAAATTCCACGTATCCATACATCGATATTAGTCTCAGAGAAAGTAATTTATGTACATTGTTTCAACGGTAAATGATAAAATCCTTAAAACTATTAGAGGGTTTTTTACTCTTGTGTCCTAAGTATATTTTAGAATGACATTTTGCAATATGCCCAAAACTAATAAAGGCATTTTAATCTAACCTTGATTCAATGCGGATGTGTTTGAAGTCTAGCCCAAGTGCTTCCCCGTCTTCATTTAAACTTTTACTTTTTACGTCTTACTTCGGTAGCACCCCGCATTCACCTGGAACCTCATTTATCAAGCGTGCGTAAGCACAGATTTGTGCATACTCCAGGCGTACGATCACTTCTACGCAAAGTGTGGAATTTATCAATTTGTATTTCAGAATGTACTTAAATTTAAGCACAGGTCTAATTGTGCGTATGCACAGCATCCAGTGATAGAATAGGGAAACTGCAAATGGAAAGCATTGTAGCGAGTGAATGCAACAAGATTAATCAAACAATTTCGACATCTACGATGTATATATATTTTAAATTAATTACGTCTACTTAGAAACAGCCATGTAGTGCTGGCTAATTGGTGTGAACCTTTATTAAAGACAGATCTGTGTTTCTAAATGAATGTAACATGGCTCATCTCTCATTACTGGAAGATTTGTCACACTGTGCGCTCATAGTGCATCTGCAGAGAATCTGCTGAAAACAGAGTGGCTTGTAAGTAGATGCAACTCGCCAAAACATAGTTTGCTTGAGTTATGACATGATTTGGTTTCTATGTTGGAGCGACAAACCACACTAAAAGCCATTCCTGCGCTCATCCAAGTCCTGTCCACCCTGAGGGTTTTTGACCACCATTGGAGATAGATCGGACATTTCCCAACCCTCAGTGAGCAGGATTGTGCAGCAGTGTTGGATGCCATAATTTATCTGAGTCTGAACTACATCCAGTTCCCTTACACTATTCCACAACAAGCTGAGATCCAGAAGGAATTTCATTTCATTACGTTACATTACATTACAGCATTTAGCAGACGCTTTTATCCAAAGCGACTTACACACCATCATATACCATAGACATGCCACATATACATACTACATTATATACTAATGACATCATATACCACACTACACACAAATGCATGTCTTTGGACAGTGGGAGGAAACCCACCGCAATTTCACAGCATTGCTGGATGTCAAAATATAATAGGTGCAATATACTGAACCCACGTAGCAATAAAAACACTGTCACACAACTGCTTTCGTTATGTCAACAGAAAGATGTTTCATTCAGTTACTGTACAGTGATGTATTACATTAAAAAGGACCAACAGCCTGTACAAAACTCAATCAGGTCCACCTCTATTTCTGTTGGTTTCTTTTCTTCGCTCTCAAAAGCCATAGTCACGTGGCTTTTAAACTGATGTTTTGTAACAATTTATGGTTAATCGGGGGCGTTTCAGTATGCAAATGTCCCAAATGTGCACGAGCATGGCAGTTCAGACCGTGTGGGATTTATCAACGTTGATTTCTTACTGTTGTGCGTCTGCGGCTGTTTGATAAATACAGATTTTTTTGATACCTAGACAGGTTCTAAATTTTGTTCATAGGACAACATTTAGAACATTTTCTACACACTGTTGATAAATGAGGGCCCTGCAGTGGAACCAACTCTACTAGAGCACTCTGTAATTTTCTCCTTTTTGTTTTGTGATTGTTGAGTTGTTGAAGATTTGTAACTCCTTCATTTGATTCAATGTCATGTTTTACGTAATGTAATTTATTCCACTTTGATCTGTGGTACTGTGTCTGAAGCAGCAGGGTCTATTAAGTGATAACATTAAGATGTCTGTTGGCATGAATGGTTCCCAGTTTCTAATCTTGGTTGGTGTAGCTTCCTGTCATTAACAATTTTAATACCTAGATAAGGAATTATGATGAGTATCACCAACTCACACATTACAGCCTGATGAGGCCACATTGGGACTCCAGTGGAACGGTGTTTGATCCAAAGACGAAGAGGAAGGCAACCTAAGGCAGGACATATTGCCACTAGGAGTCTAAAGATTGTTGTGGTGCTTTTGCAATTATAAGAAAGAGGGGATTGCAAGATTATCAGTGATTCATTCAATGAGACAAACTCATTTTATAGGTGTCAAGAACCATTTGGACCTAAACTCTGAATACAGATGACACGAGGAGGTAGCGACTAACCAGGATGTGTGGTGAGGGACTATCAAACCAATTAAGCTATAGAATGAGTGGAACAGATGCTGCTGTGGGTAAGGTCACAGATCAAAGGTGTAAAACACTATAAGAATGGAAGTTAGTAAATAGGGGGCTTCAGTTCCGTCAGAAAGTTTGGTCTGGGTTCTTTTCCTTCTTGACATTGTTTATTTAGAGCTCTCCATGACTAAGATCCATCGTGCTAAAAAAACAATTTTAATCTGTGGATATATTGTTCTGCATTAAAAAAAATAGATCACACAAAAAAGTTGGATTTCTGCATTATTATGCAAAATCCTCAAATGTGTATATTTGAAGACAAAACATATGATTTAGAATTACTTATTTAGGCTTCAGCACCCGAACCATGAATAGGGATGCACAACATCACGTACATGAGCATATGGAAGTCTGCAGAGGACAACAGCATGAGTCTGAACAACATGTTTCCCAAGCAGATTATGGCAAGTAAGATTTCTAAACAACCAAAAGTTCAATCATTCAATTTTTTTGTAACCATCATACATTGGGAAGACCAATAACATAGTTTAATATAGGATTGCATGACTGTAATAATAAGTGTAAATAAATAAGTGTGTCAAGCTGAGGAAATAAGCACCAGCTACCTAGCCAAACGTATAACCATTTAACGTACAGTCAATCTGAATCACATTAGCTCTGATGATGATGTACGCTTTTTCTCTAAAGTCCTATATAATTTAAGCATATTCAATTACAGGGGGCAAGCATTCTATTACCACATTCAAACCATTTAACATGGTATAGCACAGCCATGTGGCCAGTAATCTTCAGATTCTCTCCAGGGACATTTAGTGTGCCCTTCTACCACTGTGCAAAGTTATGCCAAAATTGACATTGCACTTATGCCTTAACAGAAACTGACCTCTCTAACACCACCATTTGTTTTCATCAGGCTAAATATTTCATTAAAAAAATTTGTTGTACATGCTAATCAACATAACAAGTCACATGATAACATCATGTAATATATATATATATATATATATACATTATATATATATATATAT